>WEIV01014167.1:23535-43405 GCA_013390005.1 Calyptomena viridis | reverse complement strand
CAGCTCCAAAACCACCATCAGCCAAAGCCAGCACTACACTGCTGAGCAGTTAAGCCTGGTATTACAGCACAGATATAGCTCACAAAATCACTGAAAAATAAAAACCACCAAGTCATTTTATATTGAAAACCTAGTCTGGAATTCATAAACATAGTAATTGCACTCTGATTTGTTTAGTAGTAGTGTTTAGTTCCAGTAAAATCCACAAAGGAATTTAAAATGAATTCTTTAAAGGCAAATTTCCTAATGGGCAGACTCAGGGAATGCTTTTGTAAAGGACACATTAACCATGAAATCACTACATGATAAAAGCCCAGTGTAATAAACATGCTGAGTTTGGCTGTAAAAACCTAAATTTGGCATTACTTCATCACTAATTTGCTTAGAAACCTGCAGGTGAAGGCACAGTAATGCTTTTTTGTTTCACTTTTCTCCCTTCTAGAAAGACTACACAGAATGCAAAAATACTGGGATTCAGGACTTGAGTGGGGTATTCCTAAACTGCTCAGACTCTGCCAGTCCCAGCTGAACACTGAATTTGCTGGTAAATTCTCCCAGCAAAGGCTGTGTGTGCTTCAATTAAACATGAAAGGGAATCAAGAGAAAAATTTGCTGGAGTACAAAAAGGAGTTGTTTACTTTTGCAAAGCAAGTGGTTTTAATAAAAACTTGACACTTACTGCACATTATAAAGAGCAGAACACTAGTCCTGTGCCAGGACAGATGCTCTGAGAGCAGCTTTGGGCTTTACAACTTTTGCTTTTTCATTGTAATCTGAGTCTCATTTTTTTACACCCCCTTATATTTAACACATTCCAAAGGGATATATCTGATTCAGGAATACAGTTAGCATATTACTTATAGATTAATTTGCATGGGCTTTATTTGTAATCTGCTAGAGGCCAGGAACAAACTGTTAATGTCTAGTAAAGGGAAAACCATTTATGATGAGATAATATGTAAAAAACTGGGCTCTGTCCTGCTCTGACCCCTGACCTGTACCAGCCAGGGATTCCATTTCACCTGCCTTTTTTTTTTTTTTTGTGATTTGTTTCATATCAAGAACACAGTACATTTTTAGAGAAACAATACCTTTACTACAAAACCATGTAAATGATTATATACAAAATGGTTACTGGAATTTGGTTTTGTACTGCAGTGACAGAAATAACTAGCTGCTGACATTTATTTACGTTTCCTTAATACTAAGTACATAACACCACTGATCAGGGTAAAGGCAAAGGCAATCCAGGCTAAGACAAAGGAATAGCCATATTGGCCTTTAGAGACTTCCATGCTATATTCATGGCTCTGGTGCAGTTCTTCATGTCTGTCTGTATAAATGGAAGCTGCAATCATAACACACAGACCTGGAGGAGGAAGAAAATAGTAAAGTTTAGTATCTTAAAATATTACCAATATACATAACAACTATTCACTGTCTCTCTTCTGTCAGCTGCTTCCACCAATATCCTTTCTTTGCAGAGACTTGCTTTCCATCTTCAGACTAACCTGGAAGCATTTCAGGACATATTTTCAGTCTTTGGCATGGATTAAATCTGAAATGCTGTTGTCTATCTGTGTCATTTGCAGTGAATAGAAAATTATTCTGAACATCTGCATCGTTTTAATGACTGACAAAAAATGGAGTACTTGCCCATAACCACTACAGTTATTTAACTTGTTCAAGAAGTTCAGAATCTCAAATTCTTTCCCTTCAAAGTTTAAATTACTTTATTCTGAGCTGTGATGACATCCATGTTTTAACTGCTCACTATTACAGAATGGAAAGTTCACAGTTTAAACAAATACAAAAGATAAGCTGCAAATTTCTCATGCAGTTCATTCTTTTTGAAATGTTTTTCCCCTTCCCTTTCCTACTTCCATGAAAACATCATTGAAGTCACAAGTGTTGAAAAATCACTCACATGACAGGAGCTGGATAATTGAGGTTAACACAAATCTTTCTCCTTGTTTGAGACGGAAGAGTTGAAGAATGAAAACCAGAAATGCCACACAACAGAAAATAGTAGATAGGATCATGGCAGCCTGAACAGCCTGAATTGATTGATATTCTGCAAAAACAAAAGCAGCCTTGATTAAAAATAGTTTCTCTCTTTGGCTCCTCCTACAATGAGTAGAGGGGCAGAGATACGTTCTGTAAGCAGGAGTTCAGCAAATCAGTTGTGTGTGCACTGCCTTAGGGTGGTTCTTCCCTGTCAGCTTGGTATTAATGCAGCCAGTGGTTTGAGGACTTAAAAGCTTCTCATAAAACTGAATAAAAATACTAAAGAAACTATTTCTCCTATACCACATCCTTTGCTACCATCCAAGTACTAAAAGCACGGTGAAACTGCCCACTGTCCCAAATGGCTTAGAGTGCAGCCCCCAGCCTCCCACCAGACCTGGACACAGCCCTATCCAGGGAGATGTAACCAGACAGGGCATCCACACTCAAAAGATTCCTCTGATTCAGGTTTTAACAAGGAGCTAAAGTAACCAATAAATTCTTAACATATTCTGCATGCTTTGTGTAACTTAATATACACCAAGACTGAAAGTGTAGAAATAAGGCAAATGTAACATTTGGGAATACTTTTTTGTAAATCAGGATATTATGCTGGGTCGTTTATTAAAGCCTCTGTTAAAACTCCAACTTATGTTATTTTCTTCCACTTTTTCCCCCATTCTTGTACACAGCCAGTATTTTTAGGTTCTTTTTTGCATGTTCAGTTCTGGGACAAATTCAGTCACTTTCACATGACTTTACTCTTTTTACCTGATCTAATTTTCTAAGAACTCTTTTAGCACTTATTAGTTGTTTGTGTTTACTCTCCTGCTCTGGGCTTTTAAGTGCACCTGACAGTTCCTTCTGCTTTCCTCTCACAGAAACTGTTGGAACAGTTGCTTTTCCAAAATAAAAAACCAGTATTAAAGTTTTTGAAGACCTGTGCAGTTAGAGAATACAGATTTTTGAACAATTACATTATTGTCCATGCAAATTTCATAGCAATTTCACCAGATCTGCTAAAGGAACAGAGACATAAGCATGGAGAGACACTCACCTCTGAACTGATCAGTGATAGCCATACAGGTGCTACTATTCGAGAAACACATTCTCCAGACATCTGTTGAAAAGTTATCTCCTACCCACCAGGCCTGTAAAATAAAAGGGCTCTTACAGGGAAAAAATTCAAAAAAGCCCACAAAACTCCTAAGTTGTCCATACATTAGCTGGAACACTTTTCTGTTCATTTTTGATATTTAACCACTCAAACTAAATTTGAGATCTAATAGCATTTTGGAGTAAAGGGTATATTATTACCAACATGTCATTCTCATTTTAGACCTCTGTAAAATAGGAAAGGGAATCTTAAACACCCCAAAGCACAACAAATTTCTACTGTTTGGGCAAAAATTCTGAATAATCAGTGATTGTTCACTCTTTAAGACACCTAGACAAGATCTGCTTTAGGATGTACCCTGTTTAGGATGCATCTCTCTTTGAAGGCACAGCATCTGCCAATTTGCAGGAAATAGCAGGCTATACATCCATGAAACAGAAGTCCTTTAGGAATTTTCTGGTTCCTGATGGTTAATATCAATGTAATGTAGCTCTGCTGTCAATGGACAAACGCAGTTTTTACACTATGGCATCTGGCTGGTAGTGGCTACTGACAAATTAAGATACTCCTGTGGTATTTCTGTTTAGAGGTTTTAACATTCAAGGCAAAATGGCACTGCAGTGTCTGAGCAGATTTTTACAGTAGCCTGGAAAACGACAAGCACTCCACACAAGTGGCATTTCCTCAGGAAACCCATTCCCATTCCAATAGCTACCCAGGCCTTTGTTTTGATGAGAGTTGTGCAAAATATGACTTTTAAACATGACTCCTGGTAGAATGTGCTGCTTAAATAGACATTCCAGAAACCTCAGAGACTACTGTGCAGCTTTGCAAACAATACTGCAGTAAAAACTATAATATATTATGGTGGCAGGCATATGTGTAAGAGGAATGCTGTATTTTAAGAAAAAGCATTACTTTCTCCTTTTGAGGAGAAAGTAATTACTTTCTCCTTTTGGCACCCTTTTGAGAATGCCACTCACTTGGATTTTGCAGTCAAAGTTCAACATATTATTTTTCAGCTCTAAGCCCTATATAATCTTTCAGAATTACTTTCATGACTATAAAAAGCCTCTGAAGATCAAAAATCTCAGTGAAGGTGGTTGCACAGTTTAAGTTTGCAATTGTTTAAAAGCTAAGGACACAAAGCAGAGTACATAAGGTTTTATTTCTGTAATAATTTGGTTTGTATGTAGCAGATTTGAACTACGAATAAGTTGCTTTGCCCACTGTCCTTGCTTTCTAAGTATTCAAAGAAGCAGGGTAAGACAACCTGCTCTAGTGCTCAATTAATGACCTCCCTCATACTAACCAGCTGACTGAAAGACACCTGAGTTTGTAAAATTTTGCAGTAAAAAGCTGTGGGTAACACATCATTTCACTTGGAGCATATTCTTGGAAAAGACTATGGGATTCAAACCACTGAACAGTAAAGTATTTCCAGCGGCAAATTTTTTAATCCCAAAAGCCTGTACATATACCAGATCTCTTAGACAAAGAAAGAGTCCAGTGCACAGACTACTGATCATGATAGTGGGCTGCTTTGGAAAGAGCAAACTTCAATTAAAAGCTAGATGTAAATACTTAGGGACTTTCTGGTCACAAATATAAAATCGAAATTTGAAAAGAATACCACATGAATTATTCTAAAACTTTGTGCTGAAACTGCTTGCACTGAATAGACACAGATACATTCATGGTCTCATGATTTAGCTGAGTGTCTTGGACAACCATTTCTGAGGCAAAGCACACCTTTTCTGAAATTATCCCCACACATTATTCATGAGCTGTTTGACTTCCTGTACTTGACACAAAAGAACAGTAGATTCCCCCACCCTTCCCTCATATCTAGCTCAACCACATCCCATAGCTCCACCTTACGTGCTTTCAATAAGCAAGTTGAAGACAACTAGAGAAGACAAACCCAATTTTTATGAAGCCAAGAAATCTGTGTGCTTGAGAGAAAAAGAGAAGAAATGGCACTTACATTGTCAATAGTTGAGATGAACAGCAGTGCTGCTGAGGTTATGTGAAACACGATAATGAAAGCCAGAAGAATCAACATCCTTCCTCTGTGGAGGCTTCAGTCTGAGATCAACCTGTTAAACACAAGGGCATATGTGAACAATCTTTAAAAGCCATAAGTGGATCAACCTGCAATTACACTGCTTTGCTGTGCCTGTGAGCAGTCAAGGGCAGCACCAGTGGAGTTCAGTGAGGGGCTGTTAGAGTCAGGAACATTGGTGCAGTTTGAGTCCACAGCACATGTTCTATCTCCAGAGATACTTAACCAGCATCACTGGTGTTAAAATGAATCACAATTTGAAATGAAGCCAAGAGGTGCACTTTGCAACCTTCCAGCGGGATGGCTGCACTGAATAAACATCCAAAGAAGTTTCTTTCTGTGCTTCTCCAGCAAGGATGGAAAACTCCTTCATATTGGCTTTTAGGTTAAGTGCTTTTCAAATTATAACCTCGTGTGCTCATGGTCCTAGAATTTCCACTGACTATAGTAAAGTCTCGTTTCAACCATCCTTTCAAGGCAGGAAGAAACAGATTTCAAAAGGATGTCTGTATAACAAAATTAACTGCATCATTAACTAGCTCCTAGATTTAGTAACAGACTTAGGTCTCATCTCCTTTGTTCACATAGTTACAAGTTTTATCTATTGAATAATGACTAAGGACTACCGTTTTCTTCAATATATTGCTCCAACTGGTAGGGCTGAATAAACTCATTAGTCATGTAATAATCCAGTTAGTTATTTTATGTTCAGTCAATGAATACTCTCTCTAGGCTGCCTATTATCTTCATATCTAACCCACTTCCTACAATTTCACATCTCACTGAGAAAAGATATACAAAGGAATCAGAAACTGTGTTTCACTGGAATCCCCAGGAAATCTGTGGGCACATAACAAATAAGTTAGGGAAAACTACTAATGCACTAAGAAGTGCAGTTGCTTGGTGTGTCTATCTCTTCTTGTGTAGAAATGCTTGCCAATTTATTTATACTATATGCTATAAGGAATCTGCAGTTTTGCAGATCTTTTCTTTGCATTGAAGGTGCACCATTCTGTACGTTATCTGCATTCATCTGTACATTAATGCATGTTTCTGCCCTTCCTTTCCTTTGCACACATTCTCTTACACCAAATGATTCCATTCACATAACACAGCAAATACCCAGAAGAAAGGGAAGTTATGCTTTTTTTTTTCCCAGGACTTCCATGATTTTTTCCATGTCCAACCCCTTCCTTCCTACTATTTACTCGAATCATGAACCCCATGGATAATTTAACCAAATAAAAGGACTACTTTGACAGCATTTTTAAAGCAGCTCCATGGCATTCTCATTGGGTCAATATACAACTACTCTGCAAAACTTTTAACAAACAGGTAACTGACAGTGTGACAACATGTTGAATTGAGACTAGAAGTTCCAGACTAAACCTTTACATCTCCACTGCAGCACAGTGCTAGAACAAGCTCAAAGGCAAACAGTATTAAAGTGTTTTTGAGAAAAATCATTGGATAACCTTATATCCGTATCTAATTGCAGTTACTGAATGGGAAAGCCAAGTCAAATGCTAAAATAGGAAAAGCAGCTACTCAAGTTTGTACTCCTTCCCATTTCCTCGCTGTTAAACTTTGCCTTCTTGGCCACAACAAAGAACAGAAAGTGGCAATTTCCTCCTTCTGCTGTATGACTCAAGGTCCTCTGAATCCAGTTCTGCTTCTAGAAATGTCATTCATGGCTCTCTATCGAGCCTTGCTTGAATGAAAGGAAGGAAGAAGGAAAAGAAGGTATTTTATGGGTCTGTATAATGACACATCAAAATATTTTCATTGTGAAATGTACCAGTCTTTGCACAGTACCCTCTTGTCTTGTGGCTGATTTTTTTCTGAGTTTCATCTCTCGCACTGATGGTATCTAAGTAGACAATAATGCAACAGTCATCTGCCATATAAGGAGAGAGAATCAACTTGTATTCAGTATTATTTTAAGAATAACAATACAATTTCATCTTATTACGCAAAGTATCATAAAGTAAGAGACCAAAAAATGTAACCTAATTAAAACCAATCTTGCAAAATTAAGACTTGTCAGCACAGAAAAATCCACTTGATCTTCAATGAGTGAATGTTTTTGTTTTACTGTTTTCAGCCATAAACAGAAGTGTTTCAAACAGGATGGATAAACATGTATGGCTGATGAGAAGACTTTTTATGTTTTACTCAAATAAAGCCAAGACTCAACTAGATGTTTGTTTTGTCTATACAAAAAAAAAATATACAGGAGAGTAAGAAAGGGTTGATGTTTCAGCCATCTTTAGATACTTCCTCCTGACTTGCTTGCTCCCTTCACGAGCTGCTAAAATTTCTGTGCACACAGATACATGGATACAGGGATTAAATACAGTGGAGGAAAGGAAGGAAAGGTCGTTTCCAAGTAATTAATACCAGGAAAAGACAATCCAATTTGTCAGGCCTGAACAGGGATCCCAGAAGTGCACAGAAGTATCTGGGGACTTCAGTCACTCCTAGGAACTTTCCCTTCCCATGGAGACCAAGAAGGAGTTTCCCTGGTTCATCACAGCCTGCACAAGGAGTAATGAGGGGAGGAAGGTTTTCCCAAGAAACACTCTGATCTGTAGGCAGGAAGCAAAGAGCAGATCCCCTCTTCTAAGATGCAGCCAGTAATGACGCAGAAGCTACTACTGTATCTGCATCCCTCTCAAGGCAGAAATTCTGGATTTCATCTCTCAGAGGGAACAATTAATCCTCCTCCACTCCAGACAATGCTGGAAGTTAAAAGCTCACTTTGGAGTCTCAAGATCCTTCCACTCCCTCAGCAAGAACCTCTTTATTTTGCCTCACTCTTCACTGTCTGTCGTCTCTTACATTTTATTTAATGTATGCAAAATATTGCTTAAAAGGGGTTGGTTATATGGACAGAAAATACATTTTTTAGTCATGTAAATTTGGGAATATGTTACTTTGTACTATTGCACTGAATAAGAATCTGCAAACAGCTATATAAAGGAGATGCATAGAAATGATCAGACTCTTCAAGTAAAACTCTGGTATCAGTGTGTGATGTGATGGGAAGTTCTGTGGTCATTTTTCTCCATTGCTGCTTTGCAGCTTTGGAAGCCTTGCTTTTTATCAGTGCTAATACATGCTGCTTTGAAAAGGCTTCTTGCTCTTGCAGAAGTCTTGTTGTTAAATGAACCATTGCTCAACTTTTCTGTTTTAGTCTCTTGGTTACAGATAAGATCAAAAAAAGCTTCCTGAGCAGAGTGATTTTTCACTTTCTCTCATTTGAAGTGATACACAATATGCTCTCCAGTCAAGGTGTTCACAATTTTTAAGTACACTGCCTTTAAGCATGGATGTAACAGATATTGTTCATCATTTCCCACAATGGTTTGAATTATTTTAATAGTTTTTACACATGCACACTTATATCAGAAAAGCTTTTTGGACACTACGCTATCTTCTAACAGCGACGACAGAGCCACTCTTCTCAGAAGTACATGATGAAAAGACTAGAGGCAACAGTCATAAATTGGAATAAGGAATATTTCAATTGTGAAAAAAGTATTAATTATATTCAATGAGCATGATTAAGTACTGGAACAGGGCCCAAGAGGCTGTGGGATCTCCATTCTTGGACATCTTCCTGACTTGACTGAAGCAAAGCCCAGAACGTCCTGAACTCACCCCGTGCTTGGAGCAGGAGCCTGCACTAGAGACCTCCAGAGGCCCCTTCCAGCTCTGCTCTCCTGTCAACCTGTAGCTATTTCTGGAACCTCCCTGTACTAATCTCCACCAAAGCTCTGACAAAAGAGAACATAAAATTTGACTTAGATCATCACATGTGACATTAAAAATTTATTTGGGAGTTTTAATAAGAATGTAATTGGATGTCAACATGAATTCTTTCAATTGTAAGTCTCAGCACTTAAAACCAATTCACAAAGTGTGGTATAAGGCAGAAATGTACAGGTACTGCTAAGCAACAAGTGCAGACTGCCACTGAATCCAAAAAGAGTAAGATGTGAGAATCCCACCAAACACATCCAGATTTGCTGTGGTAATAAGGCTTGCCACAAATGCTGTTAAGTTGCAGGATACTTACACAAAACACATTGAAAACAGAATGCTAGTTGCATTAACAATAAAGATTTTTTTCCAATTAGTGCAGAAGAACTGTTTCTGGGTAGCACTCCAGTGTTGGTTTATTTTGCACAGGGAGGATAAATGCAGCAGTCACACTTCTCTCGAATCCTTTCAGCAACACAGACTATTACAAGCAGTATTTGCACTTTCCATGGGAGAGCCTCATGTGCTTTACAAGAAGTGGCTAAGAAGGGCCTCTGCTATAATTTCCTGGACATGCAGAGACAAGTACCTTTATACAAGATAAAACAGTACAACAATCACAGAACTGCACAGTAAAATAAGGTATCCAGGCCAGGGTTTCCAACATTTGTGTACTGTGGTAAGCAAACACATTGCAAAACTGGATTGCCTCGCTATGTCAAATTACACACACACGTACACCCCCCCCTGCAAAAAAGCCTCAGTTTATCTTTAGGATAAAATTCATCTTTAATGTCCACTAGTACAAAAAACATGACTATGAATTTTTTCTGCTCTTTAATACAGCAAGCAAGCAAAAATGAAAACACTGTCTTTGACACTTCTTAACAGAAGTTTTATCACTGCTTTCCAGCCCAAATGTCATCTCCACAACACATGCTTTCATTCCTTCCCCTGCAGTTCAACTGTGCTGCCAGGCTATTTTTCATGTTTGTGCACACTTGATTTTGGCAACCAGAGAAACACGTACATAGTACAGTATGTTTATCCTTTGCTCATTTGCATTGGAAAGGCTAAAGGTTTTCCCTCCAACATTGGCTGCTGCACTCATTTCCTAAGATCAAGTCAGGTTTTTCTATCACCTTCATCTGAGTTCATGTACGACAGAACCTCCACCGACAATCTTGGTTTATACTCTTAAAAACACGGTGAAATCGCTGCAGAACAGCTCCTGCTCTGTGCAGATGGAGGCTGGGGGTGTGCAGACTGCCTGTCACCCACGTTTAGTGTATTGAAAAGACACACCCAAAAGCAGGGGTAGAGGATCCTGCTAAACAAGTTCCCAGACCTGCAGCTCTCTGTGCTCAGATGTTTCATTGCAACTAGAACAGCAGGTCTTCGGGCCATCAACAAGCTTTGGGCTCAGCTGAACTTTCCTGAGGTCACTGGTGTAGAACTGAATCAAAGCAAACCTTCTCAATTATCAATTCTTCTGCCCCTCAGTGCTATAATTAAGTCTGAATATGTGAATTTAGAAGAAAAAGACTGTATACTTGTAGCATGAGAAGTCTGTCATCTTGTGACGCATCATAAGATGTTGGGATTTACATGATAATCATTTCATTTTGCTCAGACTTCTTGTGCCACATCTCATGGTGTCTCATGACAGAGAACTCAGAAGTTGGCTCACATTTTGCCTGTACCATTGTATAAAATTCTCTGGTTTATAAGAGAGTGATACTGTTAACTTTCTTCTTTTTTATTTCCTTTTTTACCAACTATGAAGGGTTCTGTTTTTCATGTGTGATTCTCAGAACTGGAACCAAAAGTGAAGTAAGTTCACATGGCAGAGTTTCTCCCAAACCAGCAAAAGCTTTGAGGTTTTCAACAATTTTCTACTGCCTAAATATGAAACAAAATAAAGGACAAGAAAACCAGGAAATGTAATACCAAGGGAATAATTATACCAGTTGAAACAACTTACTCCATTTTCTTTATTCCTTCTGCCTGCATTAATTTAACAGTTGGGAGCACCAACATCACAAGATATAATTTAGATTATATTCCTTAAAACTAGGCAGGTAATATCCAAGCTCGTAATTTCTTTCTACACATTCTCCAAGCTGACTATTGCTCTCACCATGCTCACAGTCTGTGTATCTGTACATTAGTCCCATCCTTTTAGCAATTTCCATGGGATCACCTGCCTGGCACTTTTTTGTTGCTGCAGAGTTCACCCGGCCATGTGCCCAAGCTGCAAGGCTGCCCTGACACGGGTGCCCAGCACAGCCACCTGCCCTCACTCCCCTGGGGATTGCTGTGCTCCTGCCCCGCTGCCACACTCCTGGATCCTTTCCACATCACCTACATAAGAACCCTCCTATCATGCAAGAAATCTGGAAAACATAAGTACATCCTCGTATTTTCTTTTTCCTGTGTCATCTCTGCATATTGGAAAAGAACACACAATGAAAGCAATCTAGTTCTATTTTAGATGATGACTTAGGAGCCTTACTTTGAGGAACCAGCCATTAAATATTTCATAGGACAGGACTGCAAATGTTAAAGCTAACACTGCATGTTGGTTTATAAAGAGCATCTCTGAAAAATATATTCATAGTTCTCTGATGCATGAAGTGAGATGCTACTATTAGAGTTCACAGATGCACAAACTACACAAAAAATAGGTTCTTGCTTTTATTAAAGTCTTAGTTATAAATGTAATTCATTAGTTAACAATAGAGGTCTACCAACTAATGTGGAAGTCTCTGTATTTGTGCTCACCTACTCTGTGTTCAGGGAATTGAATAAATTGTAGAACTGGACCCTGTCCAAACTATGCTTCATGTTCAGGTGTACATTCAAATCCTGACCTGTTTTCACACTCAGGTGTTCCACAGCTAACAGTCAATACAGAACCAGTGTGTCCTCCTTCAGCCACTGCTCCCTTCAGCCAGCTGTGAGCTCCACGAGGGGCTGCTTGGCTCTTCCTAGACCTCTGCAATATGGAATGAGGACCCAGGAGGGAAGTGGAGAGTAAGAATTACGGCCTATGCAGCATATGGGCTCACATCCAATTTCTTCCTGGTGTGAAGCTAAGCATGAAGAACAATGTATGTTTTTCATGAAATAAAATGTCAGGCCTCTACTTGATACAGGACCTGGAATGAAGAGGGCTAAGCATCCTGTGAGCCCCTAGATGGCACAGACACCACCAGCTCTTTTTGTTTATGAGCAATTGCTTCACAGGGAACACACTAAAGCTCACATCTCTTTGTGTTACATGTTCTATGTGGAAGAAGAGCCTGTCATTTACACTTCTGGCTGCTTTTCAGAGTCCTTCCTTGCAAAGCAAGGAAATCAGAAGGAAATGAATCAATGTTCCCTCAACCACCATTGTATGAAGGCAAAAAAAGCAATACAGCAAAAATTAATCCCCACTGTTTTCTAGAGCTCTATTTGAATTACATTTACGCTTTTTTTCAACACAGTGGCAGAAAATGAAAGTAGAGTCATCCTGCCAGATCTAGATTTGGTGGTGCCCTTGCAGCAGGCTGTGTTAAGAACCAGCAATCTCCTGCACAATTACAGCAGTCAACTTGTTGTATTTTGATAGTGAAATACAGGGGCTTGGAGACAAACTTGCAAGACATGGTCTGACCTAGTTTTTATTCAGCTTCTTTCAGAAAATCTTGCCTTGCAACCAAAGCCCTGAAGTCTGCTTTTCATGTGCACCATGACTAATACAAATGTCCACCTATATCTTAATAAAACCTTGTAATTATGGTGGCTGGATGTCCCTACATCCTATTGGTACTGATGGAACTCCCTGTGCAATAAGAAACGTAGTGAACAAGCTCATGTTCTTGGCCTGCCCATCACCTGTGTGTGAGGGGATACTGAAACACCCTTTCAGCTCTTTCTGAATCAACTTCATAAACACTAAATCTAGGCTCCTCCTCTGAAACCCCACCTAGTTACCAAAAGTGGAACAGACTGTGCGTACAGTTGGGTCTGGCAGATCTTCCCAGGACTTCCTCCCTTCTCACCCCCTCCTCCTCATTACATCTATGCTACCTGGCCAGAACTCCAAAGTCTGGGGAATTAGAACCCTGCTGTTCCGTAAGTTTCAAAAACAAAAACACAAGAAACAAATTGCAGCAAAAATGCAAAGTGCTAGCTTTGAGTACAGGGACCTGAAGAAGCTGATGTTTCTAATTTCTCAGGAATGCTTTTAATAAAGTTTTGACCTAGGGATGCCAGCATTGCTGCCACTTCTGTAACTCTGTCAGTCGTTCATTTGCAAACAAGTCTGGACTGGGTTTAGACTTGCCCTACCACTCCTTGCACTGTGGCCCTGCTGGGTGCACTGCAAAGGAAAGTCACTCTGCCATGAAGCCTTTGTGGGCAGACTGAGCAGAAGGAAAACAGCAGGACCTATGGGAAAACAGGAACACAATGCCTTGTCATGGGTGGGGATGTGTCACAGGGGAAAATGTGCCTTTTGACATCTTACCTGAAAATCCTAAAAGATAAAGAATAGCCTGAACCTTAAAAAATTCAAAACAGATATATTCAAACACTCATCAAAACCTGGAAGAGAAATTTAACAGCCACTACATGCTGAGAAGACAATCTGGCAGGTACAGAAGTCAGCTGCCTACACTGACAGACCCTTGACTATAGGCACAGTTGAATGCCTTCATCTTTTCAAAACTGTTCTTTAGAGGGTTATGTGTGTTCAGCAGAAAGATAATGTTTTTGATCCTGTAACAGCACAAACCAGCATTTTCCTCAAAAGTAAATCTTTTACGTATTGCTCTTTTTTCCTAAAGCACTTTTTCTTGTAACTGTACTGTAGATAACCACAATCTCAGATGTAAACTGTTCTACGTCTACATCTAAATCCCAACACAACCCACAGTGGTGTAAGGTAGGCTGCCATATTATTAAGTAACCCTTTGAAGGTTTACAATTAATCTCTAATTCCCATTATAATCATTGCCTGTGCCATCCACTGTCTGCTTTTCCACCTTCAGTTTATGCTGAGCATCACATGCCTTTGGAAAATGCTAACAAAAATTATCTTTAATCAAAGACCCCCCGTGGGTTGAGTTCTCAAACTCATCACCTCCCAAAGGGCACATATTGTTTAAGAAAACTCAGCAGTAATTTGAAAGAAGGGACTGCTTCTGTAGTCCATTTTCCGGTTTCTTACAAAAAATAAATGTATTCTCTCCGCTTTCACAAAAGCATCTGCAAAACATGTTAGAAAATGTTTGTAACTTGAAGTATGTATGGGTAGAGCTTAACTGTATTTTTAAAAAATTAAGAAAAACACACATCACTTCAGGTGTTGAATGCATCCTCTCTGTTCAGCCAGTTTGCTTGTTCTGCACTAGATACCACTTTGGTAGAACCTGAAATATAAAATTGTGGTATAAATGAAAACCTTCTTAACAATCAAACTGGTCTAAAAGTACTAAAAGCTTGTTTTCCTAAGCTTAACAAGACAAGAACTTCTCGTTCTGACTTGTTCCTTTTCAAAGATGAAGACAGACTGGGGATATACTTGCTTGCAGGTCAAGGCAAACACATAGAAGGAAAAAGAACTGTTTAACTTACAGATGAAAATAAATGGCTATAAATCAGGTGTGAGCACATTTAGGATGTAAATTGTATCTCCTAGAGCTATCACGTTCTGGAACAACCTTACAATCACCACAGCACAGGAAAAAGAGACCAGCCTCCACAAAAAAAGCATTCATATGTTCCAGTACTGTGCTAGCAGGGCAGTAGACCTCATGTCCTGAGACAGGACCCTCCAGTTCTGCACTCCTGTGAAGCCTATCCCAATAGTTTCTTTGGGGTTTCCATGTGTTCTCTAACAGGCTTTTGCACAATAGCCGTGCTCTTGGCACTCTGCTGAATTCCCTCCTGTCCTCCAAGGACTCCAGGCACTGCTGGGAGCAGAGCTGACTGTTGGACAGTGCAGTAACACACGGTGGTCATGACGACACACCAGCTTTAAGAGAGGATTTGTTTCTCAGGTAAGTGGCACAGCTTCAAAGAGAGAGCGAGGCCTGTCCCCTTGTCTAAGGGCAACCTAAGGGCTCCCACTGCCTCGCAGCACTCCAGGGCAGTGGTCAGGAACCACAGAGCTCTGTGCAGCCTGCTGGCACAGCCCTGCCTCTGGCCCAGGGAATCAGCCATTGCACACAGCTGGACAAAGACATGGGGGTGTACTGATAAGCTATTCAAGCTATGAGAACCCTCCTGGGAACCTGCTTCTGAAGCAAATAGCTGAACTGAGGTGTGGCCTGGCCTCACCCCTGCTCAATCACTGTGTGACCACATTTCAGACCTTATATCAGGTTGACAGATAAATGCATCTTCAGTCTTAGTCAACAAAAAGAAAGAAAAACCCCCCCACACCTGCAGCACTGAGTGCATATTAGCACAGTTCTGAGAGCAAATCTCAGACCCCAAGGTCTACTGACTACAGACTGCTGCTTATCCAGAGATAATTCCAGATACAACAGAACAGCTTGAGTGATTTATGCTGTTCCACCTAATTAACCAACAAACAAAGGCAGAAAAGGTCCGTCTTTCCAAATTGAAAGCAATGTGTTTAATTCAGTAGAAATGAAAGCTGATATTGTTTTAACTTTGGCAGATGCTCTGTGGAAACTGCTAGCAATTAAATGTGTTGCACTCACTGTTGTAAAATTTTCAAACTGCTTGTTTTGATTTAGCTTTGACTAGCTCTGTATTGAGAAATTTTGGTTTTAGTTATTTCAGAGTTTACACATCATCTATCAAGAGTGTGAAAATACATTTCTATTGATGGTACAACAGTTGGCTATAAAGTAGAGCAAACTCTTCCACAACTGCTACTACCTTGTTCACAGCAACACTGTAGCACATGATTAGATTTTAATACACAGCCTACCTCCAAAATGCCATTTTTACATTCTAATTTGCAACTGGTGCAATTAGAGTAAAACTTAAAGGCTGCCATGTTGCACTTTACAAGTCCAGGTATAAGGGTTTCTAACCCTTGTTTGAGCACACTCACTGCACAGCTCTTTACACTCAGGTGCTCTATGGAAACAGCCTGGTCACCTCAGCCTACCTGACATCAGCTCTGCTTTACCCTGTGGATCCACCTTGGCCAGTCTGGGGGCCTGTGGAGGGCCTGGGTCACTGCAGAGCCACATTTCATACCAGCCACAGTGCCAGGGCACATCAAACACTCTGGCACATGAGAGATGGGCAGGCTTGGGCAGTTCCCTTCAGCTCCACATCTGACTCCTCTCCCAGACCTGTTTGCTTCTGCATTTCAACTAAGCAGCTGGTTTGTTGCTTGTGTGGATTGAGCACTGCCAGCCCTAGAGAGCAGGGGAGTCTGCAGAGACCACCATCAGCACATGCAGCTCAGCAGAGATATCCAGAGACTCTGCAAGGTCACTTACTGTGGGGAAGAAGGCCAGAATTTTGGTGTATTTCAGGACACTTAACACCTGCATTAAACACCTGAGGGAGTGTTCATACTGCCCACCTTGGCTGTTTGCAGCCTGTGCAATTCCACACAGAGCATAGTGTTTAAGAATCAGTGCAGTAAACCATAAATATATATCCTATAGCCATCTCTATGGGGTATTTGAGTCAGTCCACTTTCTGCCCCACCTACAGACTCCTGTGAAGATCTCTACACAGCCAGAGGGTTGTATTTTAAGGTCACACCCAAATCATGAGGCTTCACCTGGCACGCACATACCATCATTAAACCTGCCCATGAAACTTCATCGGCAAAATAAAAAGGTATAATTACATTTTCCCCATTCAGTGAAGAAGTAATAATTCCTTTGATGGATGAATTCAGGACATCAGGCTTTCTCTTGAATCCCACCCAGCCAGATCTATTTTCTAAGAAGATGATTATCTTCCTAATGAAGTCATGAGTATCACCTGACATTTTGTTATATTTTACAAAATTATCTTCCCTCTAAGACAGCAAAGCTTTCAACAAAAATAGCAAAGATTGAAACTCCACTGCAAAGATCACCGGTTTGCTCTGAGCATCCAAAAACCAAACAAACATTAACAAACAGCTCCATGAATGGAATTCCTGAGTGTTGTGCTTATGTTTCCCCTCCATCCCCTCTGAGACCAATGTGATTTCAATAAAAGCTGTGCATTCCTTTCTACTTTCAAATTTGGCTGTGCTGAAGTATTGCATGGATTTTACATAAAGTGTTTGCTCCACTTCAGAGTAAATCTCTTTCTTACTAGTTCCTGCGTAACACAGTGCCTCATTCTGCTGCATCTTTTTCCAACAGGAACATGGAGGAGGACCTGGAAAGTACATCTGCCAGCTAGCAGTACAAAAGATCTTGTCCCCAGAGACCTACTGATCTCTTTAATTAAACACATTCTTGTACTGATTTATGTGGTGGTGTCATGTCTTACATGATGCTCAAGACACAAACAGAACATGAAGTGCAAATGGAAAACCAAAATATATTCAAGCCACTGAGGTGAAAGGGGAAGAGTCTCCTTGTGCTGCCATCCATCTCATTTTTAAATGGACAGGGAAGCAGCAGCATGAAAGGAGACAGACTACAACTAATATACTTAGCAAAAGTGGAGGAAGGTCTTGCTTCTCTAAATATCCATATGGGACTCATGAGTACAACATTCTTCTAATCACTTTAGGAACATCAAGATGGGAAACAACCTTGAGACAAACAAGTCAACAAAATAAAAGCCATGACAATGGAAATAAGAAAAAGATACAAGGCAACCGTGGAGGAAGAGATGTTAACGAATCAAGAGAGGACAAGTGCATTAACTGAAGGTGGGTATAAGATGAAGGTAGAGATGCTAATTTCTTGTAAGCAATGCTGGCCAGCAACAATAACTAGAGCATCTAAAAACTGAGACAGAATCCTTGTCTAAGAGAAAGAATGAGGTTGCAGCAGCCTTCAGTCTTGACCTGCTCAGTCTGTTGAACAACTTCCTTTATTAACAAGATTTTAAATCTGTATAAGCAAATAGAATTCACTGTTTTTCCTCACTGGAAGATCCACAGTATAATCAACACTGCTTCTGTGCTTACGACAGAAGTCTTTCCAGACCACAAATAAAATAAATAATACAACACCAGTAGTGTCTTGTCTAGTGATTGTATGTTGTTTTTATTTTAAACTATATTAACAGACCATTTTCCTTCCCCAATGAGCAAACTAACAAGAAATTTATCACCTCCTAAGAGTTTTCATGGTATTGCTGCATTTCACCTCAGTTAATGTTGATCACTATTGGCAGAGTAATTCCTAGATTCCTGGCTGGGCAGACAGCTGACCTGGTGACATCCATGTCAGCCATTCTGCTGGCATGATACAATCTGTACACATCTTTATTCAGCATGGAAGATGAATCTTCCCTCAGGTATCCCAACAGTATTTCCTAATTCAACTCTGCAAGTTCACAAAGGGATTCAGAGGACAGCAAGAGTTCTTTCTTTCAATGTCTTTGAAGCAAAGGTCAAGTCCTTACACCTTATACTGAATAAACTCATATCAAACTCGTATATGTTTTCCATATACCTCTGTTTCCACTCCCACTCGGATTTCACCAGCTGTGGCAAGTACCTATACCCCAGCTGCATTCCTTAGGACAGCATTTAATTTGTCACACACGCAGTTAAAAAAACGTAGTAGGATTGTCCAGCAAACTGCAATTCACATTTCTCCTCTCACTGAAACTCATGTCCCTTACCATTCGTGTGGGTTCCTGCCTGCCCATGTCTGCAGCCACCTGGCATCTCAGCCCCAGCAGTGCAGCCACACAGCTCTTTCCTGAACTACCTTACCCTTCCTGGACAGCAAAGCCTTCAAAATCAACATCTGAGAGCACGTCTGAATGAAGGAGTCATTAGAGAACACTTTTATCTGACAGAAAAAACATCTGCTCAGGCAGACAAGAACGCTTACTTTACACAGTTAACACACCAGCACTGTACATACAGAGTCTGAAAGTAAGTAAAGAGAAAAGTTCTACTTTTTCTCGTTCTGATGGACATTAGCCAACCATAGGTGTTTATTTTCAAAGTTCTAAAAGAAAACTCCAAGAAATTCCAGTGTTTTAGAGCTACTCAGAGGCTTTCTTCACAGCCCTGTATCAAGTCAGAAGACACTTCTAAGATGCTCAACTGCAGTAATTAGTGATCATTTACATAGTATTCCTAGGTGCTGAAAAAAAAATAATTTAAAAAAGACCTTCCTGTACCATGTGAACAAAGTATTCTTGCCAAAAAATTATAAGAAAGACTGAGCTGCAGGTTTCTTGGTGGCAGCATTCTGTGAGTAGAAGCAAGTCCTTGGTACATAAGCAAAGGACAGCAGTGCACTATTCTTCCCAGAAATGTCCAAACAAGGAGCTGACCTCTCGAATTCAATACTCAATATTGCAGGCAACCCACGTTGCCGAGATCTGCCTGTCCGGTAGCTGGCATACAACCTCCCCGGTGTAAGTGGGGCATTACGTATAGATAAAAACCACCAGCGAGTGAAACTGCAGTTTGACTCAAGTGGAAAAACGTTTAACTCCAGCAAAAACTACATAAAGCGAAATCTGCAGTGAATTACACATAAGTATATTTTCCTTCCACTGGGTGGGGGCCAGCTGCCAAGAGCAGACCCACGGTACTGCAGCACACGCGAACTCCGCCGAGAGTTCACTCCAGAAAAGAACAGAAAGGAACTATCCCGCGGAGAGGGCGAACTTTCCTCCAGCTCCGTCCAGCCTGGAATCACTGGCAAGGAGCCCCTCGGCCCGCCCCGTTCCGCTCCCCGACGGCCGCAGCGCCCGGGGCGACTGAGCGGGGCCGGGGCTCCTCGACACCGCGGCCG
>WEIV01014167.1:1080-23124 GCA_013390005.1 Calyptomena viridis | reverse complement strand
CCGGCGCCCGCGCTCCGCGGGGAGCTCGTCCCGGGGAGAGCGGCCGGGAAGGCGCCATTTCGAGCCCGTCGTGTTCCAGCAGCTCCCGCCAGAGCCTCCCGTAACCCCGCCCGCCGCCTCCGCCCCTCAGCGCCGGGGCCGGCGGGAGCCCCTTCCCTCGGCAGGAACGGCTCCTTCGCCGAGGGACGAGCCCGGGGCTGCCCCGAGCGGCAGCGAGTGCCATGTTAGGACAGAGCCTCCCTGGCCGGGAGCCCGGCGCGCCAGGCTCAGATCACTGGTCCAGGCTTGTTCGTCACGGAGAAAAACGTGTGTGTGGAGAGCCGAGGAAATCCGCGCTCCTAGAGCCATCCGCGGGCGGCGAGGTGAGAGCGGGGTCACTGCCCGCGCCTCACGAACCCCCGTCTCCTGGAGGGGTCCACTAGCTCTCATAGCCGCTGGCAAACACCGCGTTTCCAGCTTCGTTTTCACAAAATGCTTGGCAAAGTAGACAAAATAATGGCCCTCGTTAACTGGGTGATATTTACTCCGCAAGCAGGATGAAGACCGAAATTCGGCTTTTTGGCTACTTTGCAGGTTTTGTGTTGGCGCAGCTCTTTGCTCGCTCGGAGGGCTGAAAGCTCTCAACTGAAAGCTCTCTTACCACAGCGCAACGCTGGTGAGGAAATCTGGCTATTCCAGTGTGACCGTCAAACTGTCTATCTTATGTTTGTTTTCTTTTGTGTCTTACCCTCTGTTACAGTTCAGCAAGTTGCTGTCAACATTTGCCTTGGATGTTACCTGAAAGTCAAGTGGACCATGACTCTTTGGGTTCAGACTGTACGTGCAAAATTTATGAGCAGCGTTTCCCAATCACAGGGATTACCTGTTC
The DNA here is from genome assembly GCA_013390005.1 of Calyptomena viridis. Classification (NCBI taxonomy): domain Eukaryota; kingdom Metazoa; phylum Chordata; class Aves; order Passeriformes; family Eurylaimidae; genus Calyptomena; species Calyptomena viridis. The sequence continues at coordinate 22,256 of WEIV01014167.1, read as the reverse complement.
TATAAAAACGGTAGTAAATTCCGGCAACACGGTCCCTATTCCTGAATTCATCACACAAATAGCAACTACTATGCTGAGCAAAACCAGTGTTGGTTACTACTCAAAAACTAGTAGAATGACCTGACTTCACTGCACCTTCACCCCTTCTGAAGTGCAGCACTAGTGCCCATGTACAGCTGTTGGGAATCTCATGTCTTGCTAAAAAGTAAAATTATAGAAACAATGTGAAAGAGTTGCTTTGTCAGTGTAAGCACCACCACCTCCACCAAACACTACAAGCAATCCAACCGGGGTGGATGGCATTTGGTGGCATGTTAATCCTTTAACAGTGTCTTTCTAGCTTTAGTTCTGTTGCAACTACCAAACATCAAACAAATCACTTTGGAATCATTTTCAAGAATATCCAGTGCCATAATCAGTCCTCACTGTTCCCTAAAGTTTAGGTTTCTGTATGCTCATGTTGCTCATGTATTCCAAGTTTCTAGATAGAAGGGACTGGCACTTAAACGAATGGCTATTTCTTTGTACAACACCTATTTTCTGGTAGTTGTCTTGTGATTAGACTGGAATGGGAATTCAAAGTGGCCCTCAGGGGAGATGCTCATAGCTTTGGGGCTGCAGAAGCAGAAGCAGGAAGCTTGGGAGTATCGGTGGAGGAGACAGTCCTCCTTGTCAGTTCCCAGGGATTTCGTGAAAGAAAGTGGTCCCTCAAGCTAAGCCACACTAAGCATGAGCAGACTTCCACTGAGCTGAAGCATTAGAGCTGAAGTCACTTCAAACGTTCCTGTCACACAGAGATCAGTTTGCCAGTGGAATATGAAAACAGAACACTTGATTTTAAACCACAGATGTTGTTGCTTACAAGCTAAGGTACTAAAAAGAGGTTAATTGACCATTCTCCCTCATCATGTACTCCATTTGAGGTGCTTCTTGCTAATAAGTGCATCGGTTTGTCCCTATCAGAAAACATTTACTGTTAAAAATAGTTCTCCCTCTTACTTGTGTTTTTAATTGCCGGGTAGTTGTCATCCATATTTTACCTTAGCTGGAAAGTAAGAATAAATATTTTTATAGTAGTATCAACACACTGCCAGATGACTACAGACTTTTCCTGGAAACAAATTATTCAGTTTCTGCTTTTCAGGCTTGTGTTGGATTGATGTTCTTTGAATGAATTTAATTTTTTTTTAATGCAATGCTCAGTATCTGAAAGAGGTGTTGACCTTTTTCCTGCATTTCCCTTCCCTCATTTGCACAAAAGATGATGGTGGGAAGGAAAAGGTGGCATATCCAAGTATCTCCTTCTACCTTGCTAAGCCTACCTTGAGAGAGAAGCTGTTTGCAAGCAAAGTCACTGACAACAGAATTCATAGAAGGCAAACACAAGACAAGTGTTCCATGCCAGTTCTTCCTGCTTGTCGTGCCATGTCCTAGACAGTATCTTGGAAAGCAAACAGAACTCATAAGTGAATGATATATCTCTCCCACTTCCCACTACCAGCTGTCATGCAGTGGTCATAATTTGCCTGTGTATTTGAGACAAGCCTTTTTTTTTCCCACTGTTATACATGAGGAGCTTTCAGAGCAAGGTCTGAAAGTGCAGGCTGAGTTGCCATCATGACCAAGAGAGGCTGTATAATGGAAATATCTGGGCTCAGATTTTGATCCTACTTGCATAATGTGTGCATTGAATAGTGAAAGTACAATGTGAAATGGTTTACAGACAATTTGCAGATATGTAAAATGAGGAGGGAGATAATAAGCCTTTTTTTTTTTCACATACAGTGATTACATAGCTACAGTTGATGCTTCATCATGTATCTGTCAAAATGATAAGTTCAGTATTTTTGTAGCTAGAAGGGATCAAGGCATGCACTGCACAATAAGAGGCTGTAAGTAAAAACCTGCTAACAAGATCTTTGGATTTATCTGAACAGGAATATCAGTGAACGTGGAAGAAAGGAACCTCATGGAGCCACGGACTCCAAGGAAGAGGAGCCTTCAGACTGAGGGAGCTGTTGATCAGTAGGGTAATTGAATAAGTATTTGTCCAAATGTTAAATGGCTTCTGATAAAAAATATATCTGCCCAGATAGGCTGTAATCTGACCTCTCTCCAAGTGGAAATACTATGCCAAAACTCCTAATAAGAGGAATAAAAGGCACCATCCTCCATAGCCATCATTGTAGCACCACTCTGTTACTTTGTCGCAATGAAAACCCATGTACCAATGAAACACTTGTAGCACAGTAACAAAACTGACACTCTATTTTTCTTCAAGAATCTGTCTAAAAATCCTCCAGATTATTGATTCAGAGGATACAATACTTCCAGACTCTCTCCATACTTACTTTCCAATAATAATTTACATTTACTGCCAATGTTCAGCCGTGTGGACATAAGTAATAGTGATGAGCTAGTGCTGAAGGGTAAGTGTCTTCACAAATGAAACCGAGCTCAAATGTAGTCTTGTCTGGCTGTACTTCCATTTTTATTATTGAGTAAACTGTTCTTAATGTGCTAGGAAGAGAGATATGGATGGATAGATGTATTCTGTAAGCAAGACTGAAAGCTGAACCCTTGATTTTGCTCATTGCCACCAATTAGGAAATGAGCTTGACAAGCTGAAAGCCCAAAAACTATGTATTTATGGGGGGGGGGAGAACCAAACCTAAAATAAAAACCAAAAAAAACCCAAAACCCCACCACAAAAAAACAAAAAGCACACCAGGACTATTTGCAGGCACAAATGTTTTCAATCTAGGGATCTTAACAAGGGTACAAAAGCCTTAATTCAGCATTTGGATAAGAAGTTGGAGACTTTTAACTGTATAAGGCCTTTCATACATAAGGTATCATTAGCAAAATAAATGGGACTAAAAGTTTAAATCATGCAGTTTTCCATTGTAATAAAACACCAATGTTATTTTCCTTTTAAAATAGGTTGTATTTTTCAAAAGTTAATGGAAAAGTTTCCTTAATAATTTAAGGCTGTGTGAAGGGACAAATAATATACTTTCCATGAAAGGTATGAACAGTAGTATGAGTAATTTTTCATTTTCACCCATTAATGGTTTTTTTTGTTGTGGTGGTTTGGGGGTTTTTTAAGTGTTTGCATATAGTAAATGATAGCAAAGTCTAGGCTGGCAGATGCCTCTGGAGACCACCTGGGCCAACCTTCTGTTGAAATCAGGTTCCTAGATTAGGTTGTTGAATCCCCTGTCTAGCTGAGTCTTGAGCATTGAGTAAATTCCACCACTTCTTTGGGCAACTTCACAGTTGTTTCTTACAGTGAATATTTCTTTAATATCCACACAATTTCCCATGAAGCAAGTTATTTCTGACACTTCCTGTCTTGTCACTATGCATCCTTGTGAAGGGAATACCTACATCTTCTCTGTAATTATGTTTTCGGTGTTAGAAGGCCAGGATTAGATTCTCCCTAAAACTTCTCTTCCCTAGGCTGAACAAGCCCAATTCTTTCAAGCCGTATTTAGAAGTCAGGTTCCTCAACTGTCTAATCATAGTGGCCTTCTGCTTGACCATCTCTCAATTTTCTCTGGAACTGAGAGGACCAAAACTGGACACAGTGTTCCCTAGGTGGGCTAAAAAGAGCCAAGTAGAGTGCAATAATCCTTTAGACTTCTGGCACCTGTTACTAACACAAGCAACATGTGACAAACCTTTGCTTCAATGGTACACTGCTGGCTCATGATCAACTTACCCACCACAACCCCCAGACCCTTTCTGCAAAGCTGCTCCCAATCCAGTTCCTGTCCAGCCTATATTCTTCCTTTATTCCTATATTCAGTACACATTGCAGGATTTTGCTCTTTTTGAACTTCGTTGAACTTTATGCAGTCACTGTAAATCCATGTTTGCATTCTGTCAAGGTCCTTCTGATTAGCAGCCCTGCCACCTCACTCATGAACTGTGACTCCAGTTTGCTGTAGTCTGTGAACTTCTTGAGTGTGCATTCCATGCTATCATCCAGGTCATTAGTAAAGATATTAAACAGCATTGCTCTCAATATTGTCCCCTGAATGATGCCACAGGTCACCAGCTGCCAGCTAGACATTGCAACACAGGTCACAAACTTTTGGGATGGGCAATTCAGCCAATTTTCCAATCACTCTATTTTTCTTCTTCAGTCTGTATATCACCACTGTGGTGATAATATCATTAACAGTATCATTAAACAATTTGGACAAGGCATTTGGGGCCTCTGGGAATGGACTTTCATGTTGTTCTCTAAAGTCAGAAATTAGACCTGTCTGAAACACCAGATATTTTCCTTTAGATATTTTTTCTGGTGATTGTTGGGTATAGGTGAATGAGCAAATAACACTTTTATTGTAATGTGGCCATTATATTCTTTACAGTGGTTATCTAAAACATAGATTGCATGTTGTTACATTTCTCTTGGTTTATATCTTCCAGCAGGACAGAAGCTGCATTACACCAGTGATTGCTTCCTCTGGCTACCAAAAAAGCCCACTGTTTGAGAGTGAACATACTGCTGCTTGAGCTATGGTTTTTCCATATTATTTTTGTATGAAGAGGCAGTTGTTGTCAAATACTTAGGGAGAAGTAGAATGGACTTCAAAATCTTGTTAGAAGTGTATCTGTTCAGCATTGGAAATTTTGGAAATTGGAAGCTGAGATTCTTAATCTGCTGTGCCTTATCATGTGATGCACATATTGTTAGGGATAAAAAGACAGGAATACCATTCAATTTACCATTAATAGGTATTATGTTTTCAGAGCAAAATCCCACTGTGCTAATGATCAAAATCCAGATGAATATGATTTCTTCCACCCTGTAGACTTTAGGAAGTGTGCTGGAGAACGATTCCACCATTGGAAAGCTCTGTGAGGGGAGGAATGGTGAAAACTATGAGAAAGTAAAACATGAAATGGACTTTTCATCTTTCACGTTTTTTTAGAAGTCCATCCAAAGGAGCTGCCATTCCATAGTTTCATTGGTCACCTTAAAAACCACTGAAGCATATCAAGATTCTCACAGCTTTGTTCCTCTTCTCCTTCCCCACAGCAGGGATCAGAGGGTTCTTTGCTTTCATCCCTGAGAGCCCTGCTGTGCTTGTAGAAAGTGGCTCAGATCTCCACAAACCTTAGTGTGTCCTTGATAAACAACCTCACTCACATACCCCTTCCCACTCCAGCCCTGGGAATGTTTCCTCCTCCCCCTCAAAGAAACATTAGGAGGTTAAGCAAGAGCAGCAGCTTCCCAACAATCCTTAACTCCTTGAGAACTGAAGTCTTTGTTTGGGCTTCCCGAGCCTAGAACAAGGAGCTCGGAAGGAGTTCTGACAAACTTTTGGAATCCTGAGGGATCAGAAGACATTTCCTTTTTCTCCTTTCCTGCTTCCATCTCAGTCAGTGCTCTTCTTCACTGCCTCTTGTACAGGTCCAAAAATATCCAGAAAATTAATATCTTTAGTTGGATGTGCTGAAACAAGTGAAAGACTTGGGAATAAACAGCATGTCAAGGAGCTCTGTTCCATGGTTTATACAGCAAACATATATAGTATATATTAATTCACATTTTTGTTTATCATGCTGATCTGGAGGATCTGCAAATCTGTGGAGATGACATTAAATGAAAAGGAAGAACATACCCTTCCTTTCTTCCCCACTCTTGTGTGTTGCCTTGGAAAGTGCTCTTCTTATATTAACTTTGTATTTACTTTAAAAAAATCAATAAAAATTTTTGGCAAAAACTAGCTGAGGCAAACTGTAGTGCTTCCCCTGGAAATGTTATTACTGGATCAGACAATGCTGTTTGCCAGTGCAGTGATTGCATTATGAGAACGACTTAAAAGCAGTATTTTAGAAAATGGTTATGGATGAGAGTAGCAGAAGCACTGAGTCCAGGGACCTTTAAATCAGGGTATTTTGATGCTGTTGGCATGTGGGACACATCTCTTTAGCCCATTTACAGAGTTTTTCTATTTAGTCAAAACTTGGCCAGAAAATGGTAAAATAAAAATTAGCTCTGTAACTGGATCTAACTATTAAAATTCTTTAACATTAGGATTTAACAATCCTGGCTTTGTTTGGAAAAGAAAAGGAAATAAATTGGCAAGAACTAAAGGCAAGCTGCAACAAAAAAAAAAAAAAAGAATTGTGGAGCCTCTGAAGAACAGTACAATATGTCAAGGGCTTAATACATTACAAATAAACCTTGTTGCTTACCATCCTGCCAAAACAATTGCAATAGTAACCCAACCTTCCAAACATATAACTTTACAAATCAAATACAGTAGAAAAGAGCTTGTAACTCATCACTCTGCTAGAGATATGAATACAGGAGACTAAATTTAAAGAGTGGTAGTAAGGACTTGGCCACAGAAAACTTGCCATTGTTTGAAATCTGCAGGAGTGCATGGTTGGAGTGGCAGGACTGGGATCTCATTGCACAAAGAAAATCCAAAAGAAGGTCAAAGTGCCCTACAGGAAGACACTATTTTAAAAAGTAAGCACTTGAACTGCTTAGAGGAAGAATATATTTTGTCACTTTGGTAACTGACCTTGTCATCCAAAAAAGCACAAATCTTTAATCACTCACATTAATTAAAAAATATGGCATTTGCCTCTCCAATAGAGGTACTCACTCTCAACACACTCCAAATAACATCAAGTATTTAGAATGTAAGGAATTAATATGTTTTCATCCAATCTTTAGAGTAAAATAAGCTACTTAGCATTTTTATTCCTTATTAGTGTCCAAACACACAAGAAGACTTACCCATTTGCAGCCAAAGGTGAGTGACAAGCAGCTCCACCAGTGAGGACTATTTGTGTATGAAGTAAATAAACAGCTCAGGACTCCAACCCCTCTGTAGGATGGTTCTGCTGCCCTCCCCGTGGAACAAACCCCAACATTCCTGCAGCTTTCTCACAAACACACTTGTCTCCATACAAATTTGTGCACATGTACACATGTACACTGCCAAATATGTACATATAGAAATTCAAATCCAGGAGCTGGATCATCTGAAAAGAATTTTTGGATTAGCCTGTTTTCTGAGGACTAGCCCACACTGCAAAGTTCTTATTCTGTACATCATTTGGAAATCCATCTTTGTTTATTATTATGATATGTCTCCATGCATCTAACTGTTGGCTCCTGCCAAGGCTGTCTATTGCAAAAACACAATATTGTTACTTCTAGTGAATTCTTATGTAAGTTTAAGCATTTCAATGGTCACCTAACTAAATCCCACAGGAAAACAGTACAAAAAAGGAGAAAACACTTGCTGAAGTCAGTGGAATATGCATAACTCTTCATGAGAACATTGGGGTGCTGTATGAGACATGGACATGACACTGAACCAGATTCTGCCTGCAGATATGCATTTTTTAATCTCATTGACTTAAGTGGATGTTGCCACAGGCAAGATTTGGAACTGTGTGCTCTTAAACTGTTTTCTTTTAAATTTTTTTCATAGTGATTGCAAATATTAATACTAAATGGGCACAGCATGAGCGGTATCATTAATAAAAGCTAAGCTTTTATTGCACTACAATTTTAATAAAACCTATGAGTTTTAAGTATTAATGATTCTTACAAATTTTACATTTTAACTCCTACTATGTAAACAGTGCATAAGGGTATCAGGAAACAGCAGTGTGTTGTAACTCTTGCAACATTATTAGGAGTCTCAAGGCATTTAGTGTTTTCTCAAAGAGAAGCAGAGAAATATGAGAGAGCCTTTCACCCTCATATTTAAAAAAAAAAAAAGAAAATACATTTGTCATCTAAAGGAAGCCCAAACTTAATTTTTTGAAACTTAACATTTCTTAATTTTATCATAAAGTGTGGCCTGATGCATTGCTTTCGCACGTAGGTATTTGGCAATACTAAGATGTTATCATAAAGGTCTTCATCTCTCCCCCCAATTAATTCTACAAAGCATTTGAAGCTGTATTGTAATAGGTGGGGCCTGTATTTGTATTCTGGTTTTAACTAAACTTTGGGAAGGAAGCAAACAGTAGAGCATTGCAGCAGACTGTAAAATCAGGTTGATTTATAGGGAATCATCAAGAGACACTGATTAGTTTGAACTAAAGGACTGTTCATGAGGGGAAGATTTGTAGCTGAAAAGGCAAGTACTGATGAGAGAGTTGGGTCAGTCCATCCTGGTCTTGCAGACCTGGGTGTGTGCAGCCCTCCTCCCTTTTCCCTCTGACCCACTTCCTGCTTCCACAGGAAGGAAACATGTACAGGTCAGTGAAAAGGAAATCTGTGTGTGCTCCTCCAGGCTGGCCCATCGTCCAGAGCTGACACCTGCCCTTCATTATAGCAGTGAATTAGTTGGGCAGTTTGAACAGTGTCATTGGGACTGATCTGGACAGTGTCAGGATTTAGATCAAGGAGCAGGACTCTGTTGAAGGCAGGAGCAGTGCTATCAATTTTAAGTAAAATTATTAAAGCTGTATTTTTTATTTTTAATATATAAGAGAGGGTATCATTAGGGTGTTCAAGAAGGGAGATGAGGCAGACTATGGAATCTGGCCACATAAGTTTTAGATAACTGAAAAGGCATCAAGTACTGTCCTACAAAAGTTGGGGAAAGCAACAGTTATAGGGCATAATCTCAACAGTTTCTTCATTCCTCAGGTAAATTTTACATTATAAAAAAGTGAATTTATCATATTATTAGTATATGGGGCCTAATCCCATGATGATGGAAGCTGAATTCTCCTCTGGAAGCATGTGCTCTTTTGGGAAAATTGTCCTACAAGCAGGACAAATCAGCTTGTTTCCTTAGTCTTCCACACCCTTGTAGGACTGCTCTGGTCTCAGTGCAGTGCTGCTTTGCAGAAGGGGATGGAAGATAAAGGTCTTGTCCTTAGCAGCCTTTATATATGTGGAAATTATTGTAGTCAGCAGATCAAAACCCCCTTTAGTTGTTGTGAAAATATGGACTTCGTAGGTGCAAATGATTGTGGGTTTGGTGGGATTTACAAACATTCTGTTATCAGCATTGAAACTGCTTGAGTTCAAAAGCTGTAAAGGATTTCTGAAAGAATATGTGAAGTCTGTTGGGATGAGTCATTTATCCAGTGTGCTCTCATCAGAGCTTCCTTGTTAGTCTCCATTGATATTATTTGTTTTAAGTTTCTTCATTCAGTTCAGGATGGCATTGCAGAAGATCCTGGTGAGCTCATTACCACATCTGAGAAAACATTGCATTGACTCTTGAGTTCACAAACTCCTGTTTCTAGGTGTATTTTTCTGGTTTAGCAAGCTTTGTCTGGTTTGAACACAGTATGAATTGAATGGAGACTGGATTTTTATGTGTTAGTTTCTCCCAGTGGGCACCTGCTCAGTGTCCAGTGCTGCAGTACCTGTTGTGCCTGAGAGGCTGCTGTCACAGAGGGGCACCCCCAGCCATCATCCTAAAGGGCATCTGTTCCTCTGCCTCTTCACCCAAACATCCATCTGCTTAGACACGTGACCAACTTCTGTTCCAGCTCTGTTGGTGTGGGATGGAGGAAGCTAATGCTGCCCATTCAATAGGGAAGCTCTGCTGATTATGTTTTTAATTATCTACTTAGAATTAGAAGCAGATGGTATTCTGCCATTACTGTGCACAGGTTTAACTCAACCCAGTAAGAGAAGCTTTCCATTTAAGCTGCAAAAGGGCATATATATGATAGAACCTAGAGCAGCATCAAGTTTTTTCTTCTCTTTTACGAGACAGGCCATTTCCCTAGTGTGAAAAGAGTACAATTTGTTCTAGTCGTGTGTTATGAAGACAGTCCTGAAGTTAAAAAAGATCTGGAGTATTTGAGAACTTTGAGTCTTTTTAGTTTCCAAATTCTTCTGAATGAGCCATACCAAGCAGTTTATTATACTTTCATTGAAAGCCCATTCCATAGTCTCTTAAATTATTAGTGAAAAAATGTTTCTGTGTCTTTTCTCATATTCCTTTATTATGCACGAGCTTGCTGCCACCCTAGTGACTTACTGCCCCAATTTACCAGTACCTTCCCAGTAATACTATATAGCCATCCTCATTTAATTGCAAGAGTATATTAATTTCCTCTTGTGTTTAACCTGGAGCCTTTGTGCAGCTCCCCTTCCTCTCAGGTTCCCAGGCAGTAGGTGCTGACTGCTTGTCCCACAGGTTACAGGTGAGGAGCAAAGCTGGTCACAGCTGCTGAGACAGCTCAGACAATGCCCTGAGATGGCTCTGGGGATGCCCAAGTGTGTCCCTGCCTTGCCTGCTCAGCCAGGTGCTGAGTTGGTCCTGGCAGCAGCCTCAGGGTGAACAAGGGGTTGAAAGGAACCCTGAGGTAGATATGTCAGAAGAGGAGACAGTGAGCCCACTGAAGTACATACCACTCATTTTCTCCAGTGGGGCTCTACTCTAAAGAAGGAGCTTCTACTTGCTGGGACTGCTATCAACATTTTGAAAATCAGCTTCATCTTTGGAGTTAGCTGCACTTACTGTGTGCTTCAGGCATGAACTTAATCAAAACATGCACAGCAGGAACTCTTATCCCTTTTTTACAAACCACAAGATACTGCACAGTGTCAGTTTAATGTCCTCAGCCCAAAGCATGCTGCTCTGTGCTGACAAAGTGCACTTGCAAATCATTGCTGACACCTGAGAACAAAAATTACTTTAGTTACCTGACTAAGACAAAAGTAAATACTTACTAAAAAAGGAAAAAATGCTTAAATAATTTTTTTCCCCATAAATAAGAGTCCAGCTATGAGTGAGGGCTGTTGTGAAGTTCTGAACCCAGATTCATGTGCATGTTAAATGACATAAACTACTCATTGCATTCTGTGCAGGATGATTCACTTTTTCCAACCACTTCAATGTTGCACATATGGAATCTGTTGTATATTGTCAGCTAGTGCTGCACTGTGTTTCATCCCTTTGTGAATATAAACCATGCTGAGTCGTTCAGCCATTCCTGTAATATCCTTGCTTCAGTAGTGTTCCTCTTGGGAGAGAGAGGGCAAGGCTTTTTGATACTTTATTTTGCAATCTCAATATAGGACCAAATAATATATTAAACTTTATTGTAATAGCTACTCTAAGAACACAGAAGATTGCTTGATGCTGTGTTAACTTGGACAGTTTGACTTCAGACTTCAGAGCGTGTAGCTTGTGGTCTTAAAACTGTTAACTTTTGATACTGTGTGTTCTGGTTTGGGGTTTTTTTAGATGTAACAAGATTATCTTTGAGCATTTTAATCCCCCTGCAAGTTTTGACAGTCACATTTGTAGAAGATAAAAGCTTTTTCCTGTGGTGTAAGGTCTTCTCATCTGCCTTACCCTTTGAGTGTTTGGCAAATGGGATTAAAGCTTTCATTTGCATCAAAACAAAAGTTTAAAGGAATCGACTGTCAATAAACCTGTTGGCAGCTTTTCCAAAATATTTGTGATAGTTTACAGATAGCTATGGCTGATTGGCAGCACTTGCCGAATTCTTTAAGAGGGTGGAATTGGAACCAGATCTAGTGGGTGTGTTATGAGGAACAAGAGACCACGTGGATGTGCTTCTTCTCATTTCTCCTGATATCTAACCCAGAACTGCAGCAAGCTCTAATTTTTTAGTCAAACCTTTGGATGTGGCAGTTTTTAGGATTTTTTGTTTGTTTGTTTGTTTGTTTTGGAGGGGGTGTGTTTGGGTTTTGGTTGGTTGGTTTTTTTGGTGCTTTTTGTTTATTTGTTTTGATTTGATTTGATTTGATTTATTGGGGGGGGTGAGTGGTTTTTTGTTTCTACTGGAAGCAATAGCAGTGTCAGCGTTCAGATTAATGCTTTTCAAACTTGGTGTGACTAGCTGTTGCAAGCTCCTTCCTGTGCCTTATGTTTGTGACAAACTTCTTGTAGCTTTATCCAAACAGGGAATTCATAAATATATGCCACAAATTAAGGCATAGCATAATGAAAGAACTCCTAAAATGTTGAATCACTTGTGCTGAAAACATTGAAGAGCAGGGCTGGAGAGCCATTCCCTCACCCTCCTCTCTCACATAAAACCAGCCTGACAGGTGAGAAACAGGCTTTCTGGTGTGGTTTTTTTGCCTGCTTTGATAGTGCCTGCAGCCCTGCCAGGTGCAAGGTGTGGCTGCATGGGAGCTGAACTGCCTTGTGCTGAGTTGTTTATCTTTGCTGGGAAACCTGCATTTACCAACTGGTGGCAGGGAACCTTGAGCTGAGACATTGTGCTGAAAGACCACCTGTGGTGAAAGCAGACCCATCTCCTGTAGTGGAGGTGTATCAGTTAATGCTGAATAATTAAACCTATATTGAAAATGTAAGCATTTATCCCTTTGGAATATCACTTTTTTGTTCTCTCCTAATGACTAACTGTAAAGATTACAGGCTCCAGTAACATTTGAGGGAATAATTCTCTCCACCGTTCCAAAAGCAGAATTGTTACTTTGTGAACTTCCTATATGCTTACTGTTTTCTGTGTTTTCAGAATAAATGGAGGGGAGGGGGGTTATTTATAGCTATATATAAAAAAATCCCACAATGATAATCTGCCTTGGAAGCCTCATTTCACAGGCCCGTAACCAGCAGTACATCCAGCTGAAAAGCAATTCCACTGTACTAAACCCTGTACTAAAGTACTGCAGCAGCTTTACTGTTAAATGGGATATTTGCATGTCAGGAGATATTGGGATGCAAAGTTTTTATTTCATAAACAAATTCAATTTTGATATAAACAGATTTCCATGTTTTGGTGTGTTAATGGGCTTGAGAACATTGATAACAGCCCTGAGGAAAAAGACTTGGGTTGAAGAGAAGCTCAACATGACCCAGCAATGTGTACTCACAGCCCAAAAGCCAACCCTGTCCTGGGCTGCAGCAAAAGCAGTGTGACTGGCAGGAGGGGATTCTGCCTCTCTACTCCACTCCTGGAGCTCTGCATCCAGCTTGGATTCCCAGCACTGGAAGGATATGGACCTGTGGAAGCAAGTCCAGAGGAGGCCATAAAGATGCTCAGAGGGCTGGAGCACCTGTGCTCTGCAGAGAGGCTGGGAGAGTTGAGGGTGTTCAGGCTGGAGTAGAGAAAACTCTGAGGACATCTTAGAGTCCCTTCCAGTGCCTAAAAGGGCTCCAAGAGAGCTGGAGAGGGACTTTGGACAAGGGGATGGAGTGACAGGACAAAGGGGAACAGCTTCAAACTGAAAGAAGATAGGCTTAGATTTATACATAAGCGAGAAATTCTTCCCTGTGAGGGTGGTAAAGCACTGGAACAGGATGTCCAGAGAAGCTGTGGATATTCCGTCCCTGGAAGTTTTGAAGGCCAGGTTGGATGGGGACCTGGCTGAGCAACCTGGTCCAGTGGAAGGTGTCCCTGCCCATGGCAGGGGGATGGAGCAAGATCATCTTTTAAGGTCTCTTCAAACTCAGACCATTCTATGACAGCAAACTTAATTTTTTTTTTTTTTAATTTTTTGTTATCTCTGCATTGTGTGCTGTCTCTCCTTCCATCCATCTTTCCTTTCTTCTCTCATGGAAAGTTAGAATTACATTAGAATCAAAGTTTCATTTAAGAAAAGAGAAAGAAAAGCAGCCTCACATTTCTTTTCAGAAACGTGAGGAAAGCAGCATTATAGGTTCATCTAAAGACATATGAAACACTCTTATAAATTACTTTATATAGTGTGAGGAACTGCAGGAGCCTGTTTCTTTTGAAATCTTGCAGAATGCAGTATTGCCTTTCAGATCTTGATCTTGCAGTGGAATACTAATTTGAGCTCTTCTGGGGAATTTTCCTAGTGGTTTTACCTAAAATGACTGCTTTACATAGAATACATAAAGGAAAATACTGACTTGTCAAAATTCAAATCATTTTGTGGGAACAAATAATTTTCTTGAGGTTTTTGACAGGGAAGCAGCTTCTCAGTTGAATGAGAGATCTTCCATGTGAGTCTCCCTCCCCAGTGAATTTGGCTCTCCTTTAGCCTCTGCTCACAGTTCTGCTGGCAGCCTTGCCTGGTAACGTGTATCAGGTTTTTAGTCTCACCTAATAAAGTTGTTTGATTTCTTATCTGTTTTAAAAATTCTTCAGGACAGAACTGAGACTGTTTGTCATCTGCTTAAGCAACTCCTCTGGCTCAGGTTCCTGCACTTCTGTTGCCAGGTATCTGCCCTGGGAAGTGTTTGCCAGTCATCTGCTGGTTGGATAGAGACAGGCTGAGGATAAGGCTCCTGTTCTGAACTGGTCCATCCAATTCACTTTGAATCCTTCCTCTGAGCAGCCTGTCTCTGGGGATGTTTATCCCTCCAGCCTGGATCAGCATATACATGTTTTGTTTTCTTCCCTGTCCTACATTTAAAGGAAAAAAAGCTTATTGACACCTGTTTTGTCTGCAGGGAGAAGAGGGTACACAAATCATGTGGCCTCACGGGATGGGAGACCGTTGTGCTCTCTGAAATGAGCATCATTAACACCACCTCCCCTGTCTTAGGGAATATAGGAGGATGCTATCAGAGGTTAATGCTCTGCCTTTGGACTCCATCTCAGGATCAGAGCCCTGAATATGCAAACTTTTGCTTACAGTGCTAGTTTTCAGGTTCATAAAGGTAATAGCTAATATGGTTTTAATTGAAGTCATGTGGTAGAATATGTTCAATAATTTAGGCCTGCCTGATGCTCTCTGGTCTTTCAAGAAAGATGCAATCTGTTGGAATGGTTTGACTTGCTGTCAGGAGAAGCTGCCAATGAACTGGTTTATACATTTCAACATTTCCATTTCGCAGTTTTTTCCAGAAGATGCTAATTTCCCTCCCCCCCCCCTTCTTGGATAAATGTAAGTCACACACTTGAAGTGAAACCAAAGCGAAGGAATATTAAAAGCTGACTGGAGCAGGAATGTTTGCTTTCAGTTTGTTGCTTCCTCTTCTGATCATGAAATTTGATTAGAACTTGGTTTTTAGATAACAGCAACCCCACAAATCATATGTTGTAGCTACATCTGCTAACTCTTCTTATGAAGAAAGAATGACTATAAACTCTGTCTTTTAGTGTTTTTTAGAACACAGAAGACATTTTGGTTGCCAAGATCACAGTTCTTGTTCTACTTTTTCTCTTTTCCTGTTTCGAATCAAACAAAGAATGAGAATGCTGTATGGAATTCTCACTAAAATTCACAGACCAAGGGTTTTCTTTTTGTGGGAAAAAGATGGTGAAGGTATTAGTCTGAAAGGAAAAATTGTATTCTTCTGTACTGAGGCTGTTTGATTATACCGAAAAAAATAGCTTTAAGTAAAAAGACCCATTCTATGGTTATCTGAAATTAAACACTCCATAGATTAGCTTAGTAAGATTCTCCTACTGCACAAATTTGTAATCAGAGAACACTTGGGAGAAGAATCTAAGGAAATGTTGATATTTATCACAGAAGACTGAGAATCCTATAAAATGATTGTTTGGGTTGGTCTCCCCCTCAAGTCATAGGAATCTTTCTTGTAGGGTCTTTTGGGGTTTTTTTAAAAAGTGACTTTTTATTTTGTGATGCTTAGCAAGACAGGAGTATAACTTCCTAAAGACACGTGAATGGGATTCAACCCAACTTTTACTCTTCTCCAGGTGTATGAGAAGACATTGATTCTTCTATCTCAGTACTTTCTTTGAAAATGGATTTTAAAATTCTGAAGCTTAAAATTAAAGATGAATTTGGCCATAACAGATTCTTCTTTCAGAAACTTCATACTTCTGCAGGATATACTCACACTTCTGTCTAAAAATCAGTTGGCCCTGATTGCTCTGGGACAAATCCTCACAGCTGTGCCCCTCTCCAGTCACTGACTAGGAAGAGTTCAATTCACACCCTTGAATTGTTGCACTTTAACACCTCGTGACTGAAAATGAAATGTTTTATAGTGATAACCACAACCAGTTTTATCAAGCCTTTCTCCATGTATTGAAACACTACCTTTGGTGGTGGTGGTTGGTTGGAGTTTTTTAAATGGAAGGAGAGAACAGAACTTGGCTCCTTTTTGTTGTGTGACAACATGGAGTAGGTGTCCCTAAGTAGATGTATGTTGAAAAATTGTCCAGGCCAAAGCTTGCTGACTTTTGTCTTCTGAAGCACATCCACAAATGTTAGGGTAACAGATGGCTTGCAGGATTGCCAGAAGTCCCTTCTGCTTAAATCTCAAGTGGCTTTCTAGGATGGTACATCATATTTGGGCTTCTTTTCACACAATGACCTCCAAATATATGAATTAGCCAGACTTGAGTATAACTTACAGTACATTCTCAGCACAAAAATGGTATTTCAGGGTATTTTCTGCATAGCATGAGCTTTTTTCACACTCTTATCCATGAGATTTAATAGAATTTTGAAGTGATCATCCTCAACCATTCATGCATGGAAGGAGAGGAGTAAGTAGTGCTCTTGCCAGATGCAGCATAAAAATGAAATCATGCTTCTTGTTTTTACCAGTATGTTTTTGTGTGGTTCTAGCCATTTGTTTGAGTTTTCTGTAGTGGCATATGTGTCTTGGTAGTTATTTTGCAAGAATATTTAGAGACTTCATAGTTTCCAAAAGCTCAGCTTTTGCTTAACTATGTGATGGAAGACTTGTCACTGCTTCTTTCTGGGACTATAAAACAGGAGAGAAAGTGATTATTGTTTCTTGAATCCAGTGTGAGATACTAAGCTGTTGACTAAAAGCCACAATGATAACACAACTTTTTTCTCTTCCTTCTATTAAGGAAACTGCTTGATGTATTTTTATCTTTGGCCAAAATTGATTTTCAGTGTTGAAAACTCACTCTGATGGAAAGTTATGACATGACATTAATTTAAACAATCTCTAGTGCCAAGACTTGATGTGTTTGAAAATAAAGCCTTGCCAGTTTCAGCTGTGATAATTTTAGTGTCATTGTCTTCTTTTTTACCTAAGAAAAGTGGAGGATGGTGAAATAATAAAGGCCAGTGTTTGAGTTCTGGACCTGTAAGTTTTTCTGTCAGGCAGGTGGCGCAGCCAGAGTCTTCCACCCTTCTGATTTTCTAAGGACAAGAGGTTGTTGAAATCTCTGCTTCTATTTAATAAATACTGGAAGGAAGGAAGGAAGGAAGGAAAGTGAAGGTTGAGTTTATTGAGTCCAAAGGAGGCTCAGTGGCCATGGGGCCCATCCCCACCCCTGAGGCTTCAATGCCGAGAGCCTTTCAGTCATCGCTGCTACGAAGGCATCAAACTTAGAGACAAATGAATTACAGACACTTACAATAAGTGTCTTGCTGTGCAGTGTTGGGGCTATGAATCAATGTGTACAACACTTGGATGCCTGTAAATATCCATTTTACCAGCTTTTTTGTTTTATTTTTGGCAACTACTAAGTGTCCTGTTGAATTTTAACAGTAAAGAAATAGTAAAAACAGTAAGGTAAAGATTAATACATGTCTAAATACAAACTGTAGAGCACCATTAATGCAGCAAAACCCTTTGAATAATGCTAAAAGAAGGCATCTAAATGGAGCCAATATTTACCTAGTATGATACAAATTTTGTATTGTCAGTCTCTTTGATCCAGTTGGCTTCTAAACCACTGTCATCCTTCTGCCATTCAGAGTCTTTGGTGATGTCCAGCTCTTTCAGGTCAAGTTCTCCATCTGGCCAAAGTCAGGAACTGGGCTCGTCTGTGTTGCAAAAGCAATGTTTGGCTTTGATTGTGTGTGTGACTGTTGAAGTTAAACAGCAGGTGTGGAATTCCTGCAGGTGTGGAATTCCTGAAGGAGGGAACAACATTGTTATTAAGACTCCTACTGGCTGGTTTCTAGATAATAATTTCATAGCAAAAATTGTCTGTGATTGCAGGAGAACAAAGACTGCTTCCTTGCTCCTTGCCAAAGCTCCTCCAAAACACCTCCCTCAAACTTAATTCAGGTATTTGTTCAAAATTAATCTTAATTTGAACCCACAGTAAAGAAACTTAAGCCGTGTGTAACAGTGCCACCTAGTGTAGACTATTACCCCTTGGTTTTCCAGAATTTTACTTCTATCTTGAGTCTATAATGGTTCAGGAAAACAAACATTACCTCTTCATTGTAAAAAGTGCTTTAAAGGTGATTGTCTTGAAATCTGGGCCAGAATATCTTCTTACATGAAATAAGATCTTACCTCATGCCTGTTTCACTCTTGTTTGTTGAACTAATGACAAAACATTAGTAAGTAATCTTTGCACAACTGATTATTTCCTTAATGTCATGTTTAGCTTTTAAAATTACATGGACAGGTAGGATGGAGCAGCAATTGGACACTACTCTTGCTTAAGAAATATCAGCTTGATACTGTGGATATTCATTGAGGATTGATAACATTTTAGTAAAACTATTCATGGAATAAAGTAGCATCTATTCTGACAAAAATTAGTAGAATTTGTCTGGCAATCTACATAAAACATGATTTGAGAAGTGGAGGAGTAGAACTAAGGGTTACATTAGAGACTCAAACAGTAAAGGCTTTATCCTGTCTAAGAATTCTGAAAAGAAATGGGTTTAAACTTGCTGTGGCTCTTAGCAAATTGTTGTCTTTTATAACTCAGCTTAATAGCTGTTCTTGCTGTTAAGTTTTGGCTCCTCACTGGCAGAGAATAGCCCTCACAAGTCTGAACCTTGTTGTTATGACAAATAAACAAAGCTGTGGAATGGATTTTTATTTTCACTCTCATTTCTCTAAAGAAAGACTAATGAAATCTAAAGAAGTTTCTCTGGATTTTCACCATGTTTAAGAAAACAGACATTTAGTTCTGTGTACCCCTAACTAAGAGGAAGTCCATCACTGCAGCTGGAGCTGCTGGGAATTGCATGTTTTTTCTAGACTCCCAAAGGAAACACTGCCAGCCAAAGTTAGAAATGGCAGGAGGACAGAAAGCAAAAGGCATAACTGCTGGATTTATACTTACATAGTATTTATTCTGCTTTGCCTCCCAAATTAGCTGCTGAAACTCTTTTCCAGTTAGAATTGTTTATCTGGTGCTGTCTAGCTCAATACACAGAGACACTTCTGAGGCCACCCAGGGACTGTGAAAAGCCTTGTCTTGAGATCAGGTGCCCTCTTAGTCTTCTGATTCCAGACAGGAGAAGGGGAGAACTCTGCCAACAGGATCTTTGGAGGAAAGATTTATACAAAAGGATATTAATGAGAGGATAACTGGTAACATATTGATCTCAGTGTCTGGGATGTTTTGCTGTATGAACAGCAAACTACTCAAAGATCTCTCCAGATAATGTTGCCTTGGAGTCCTTTCTTTGAAGATAAAATGAGATTGTGACCCTCCAGTGCCGAGGCCCAATATCACTGACACAGGGCACAACAAAAACTGAGTGAGCGCTGTCTCATACATGGGCATGTATTGTGTTTCTCAAGAAAATCAGACCATGACTTGAAAATCTGGGCAACCAGTAGACTGCTTTTATTCTTAGAGGATGATGACCAAATCTGTTGACAGTACTTCTCTACCCAAAAGGGTTTTCTAGTACTTTTGTTAGTTGGACCAAAGTGCTGTAGAAACAAAGTTCCAAATTAGATTGAGAGGATTCTGTCTCCAGACCTTTAAACTGCATCCTCCTCAAAGGGGATTATTGTTCTGGCTGTTATCAGTGAAGAGAATGGACAGCATTTGCTATTTCACTCACATCATTGTAAGGGGTTTATATTATTAGCTGTAATTCAGTCCATTAATGTAGTAGTTTTGGAAACCCTAAAGTGAAAGGACATCCAGGTAGCTCCCAAGTTTGTGTGGCCTCAGTTAGGTTTTTTAAGTACATAATATGTACTCCTTTTTTTATTTTTATCCAAACTAGTTGGTTTTATCACCAACTAGTAGAAGAACATATCAGGAGACTCCTTGTTAAAAATGTTAGCATTGCATCACAGGCACTTCTGTTTTCTTCCCCAGGTTATGCAATTAAGAGTGTTGAAAGAGCAGCAGAGGTGGAGGTATTAATGGCAATGTCTTCCCAACACTATTAGCCAACCTGGTTAGTTTTGGTGCTGCAGTCTGCATTAGGTCCTTCTGCAGACCCCTNAATCTTATTCATTGGCTCAGATATGCAGATTGAGCAATTAAAAGTTTTGACAGACTGCTCTCTGTTCTAGTTCAAATATTAAGGGAAGCAGTGAGAAAGCCAGTAGATCACACTGAGTAGCAAAACAACTGCAATGTATAGGCTCAAATTAAAGCCCTATTTGAAATCATTGTAGTTNCAGCAAAGTCACTGAGCTTTGGAAGGTGATTGCTTGAAACCCCATCCCACAGTTTTGCTTTCATTCTCAAGGGGCAACCACATCAAATGGCAAATGCACTTACACGGTTGGTTTAGATCCAGGGTAGATCTGTGGGTGCCACACTGACACACATAGTTACAGGTATGTGTTTTGGGCCAGGGAGAATCAAAACAAAACTAAACAGCAAGGAGAAGTTAGGCAGCCTTCCAAGGGTGTCCAAAATAATGACTGTTGTGTCCTGTGTCTCACTGACCTTGCATCACCAGCAGCAGGACATGGTAAAGTTACTGTAAGGTGGCATTGTGCTGAGGGCTACAGCAAAGATTTCAGCTGGAGGGGGATAACTGGAATGTTCACTTTATTATTTTGCAATATTAAAAAGCCTTTGTGGGAACCTAGCAGGAATCTCATTCTTTGAAAAATTACCAGGTTGTCAGGTATTCTTGGAAGATGGAAAAGAGGTTTTTCATTTGCTTCCTTTCAGATGAATGTTCTCTGTCCATTCAATTCCTGCTGGTGGGTTGGGCTTTGTAGCCTTTTTCCTTTTGTCCTGCTGTTTTAAGTGAAAGCAAAATACTGATGTAATCTTATCAACGGTTGTAGGGCTTGACTATTTTTAAGGATTTTAAAGGGGAAGTTCAGATAATGTGTAGATGTGACAATGGTAGAGCTGAATTGGGGTGGAGCTGAGGCAGTGACAGGCTTTAAACAGGGAACCTGTGTGGAGCTGGAACTTTGCCACAAGCATTTTGAGTGGCAGTGTCTAAAAAACGAGGCCATCATTACCAAGGAAGGGAACAGTTAAATTCTGACTACAAGTGGAACAAAGCTGTAGGAAAATGAATTACCTATATCTGCTACCAACTGTACTTGAATATTTCACAATCAGATCAGAAATCTGGTCATTTGTAAGAAATTTCCTCTCATGGT
>WEIV01014166.1:71481-82469 GCA_013390005.1 Calyptomena viridis | reverse complement strand
ATTCACTGCTTATTGTAGCAGAAGCACTCCTAGATGGCATTTCAGAATTACAAAGCACCTGTGTTTCCAAACCCAAGCAACACTCACAGAGGAAACTGTACAAGTAAAAAAGAGCTGAAAAAAACTTAGAAAAACGGAGCCAGATACTAAGTGGGCCCTGTCATCTTCACTATTGTTGTGTTGTTGTGCTGTGCTGTGCAATTCATCACACAGTTATCTTAGATGTAGTTTTTCTTGATGCGTTTTCGAATAACCCCAGCGTTGTTCACNAGAATCCTGTTTGAATAACATCTGGAGGCAGTTGAAGATTGTAGAGTACAGCAGCCAGAAAAATCATGAAACAAATCCCAAAATAACAGCACTTCAATGTGAAATGTTAAATTGGATGAAAAGTTGTGGAGAGAAACACAGTGTTAAGGTTAACAATGCAGCCAAGTTCTCTAACCAAACAAAACTGTTCCAGACTATGCAAATAATTGTAAAACAATCTTTTAACAAGGGCCAGTTTATGGGAAAAAAAAGTCTAATAATTACCTTTCCAACTCATAGTATCTGTTAAATAAGGGTAATATAAATTTTAAGACCTCTGTCAGGAGCAGTGCAGGCTTCTGTTTGATCAAATCTCCCCTGGTTGCATGCTTGAAATAACATGCATATGAATTTTAACATTGCCAGGGCTTCATTTTGCTGCAGGTGGTTTTATTTCCCTGGTAAGTATATTGTATCACATCAGTTACTGGAAATTATGTTACAGCCTTTTACTTGAAGGCCTCAATCATCTGGCACAGGGAGAATCATAGCTTAAGTCGTGATCGTCCACTTATACAGCTGACTTGGAGCGCACACACACCCCATAGAGTATGTGGGTATTATTATCCATAGATGACCTCTGCTTAACCAATCTCCTGACATTTTGATTGTATAAGAAGCAAATGTGCATAAGTGATAGTAGCTATGGCATGAAGGAAAGAGTTGTGGAGGATATTCAAATTTTCCAAAGATTATTTTTTTCTGGATATCTAAGCGTTTTGAGGAATACCATGCAATGCAAAATACCACTTGCCTTTCCAGAATAATTATTATTTATTTACAGAATACTGATCACATAATGAATCAGACATGATAAAATGTATAATGTTTTAAGTGTCTTGACTGTTTGGAATACACAGCCAAAAAAAAATCTTCAAGTTTACTTTATTTTATCTTCTTTTCATACTTCACTACCTGGAGCTTTATTCTTCTTTTGTTTCTGTTAAGTGTTGCACTAAGAACTCAGAACAACTTTTCATCAAATTTTCCTGAGAAATAGCTTATAATACACCTTAGCTTATTGTACACCTTTTTAGAATATAAAACTGAAATGAAGCAACAGAAACAAAATGGTGTTGATTGTCTTGGTGTCTGTCATTCAACAGACACTCTAAGCTGATTTCAGCATCATTTTCTTCTTCTTAGGAGTAACACATTTTGCTTTTGTTACTAGGATTATGTTGTACTAGGACACATGAGAACTTTGTCATCTTGATGTCAGCTCAGTGACAATTCAGCTTTTCTTCTGAACTCCACTATATGTGATTTTTTTTTGAATTTTTAACTATAACTCTCCTGAGTTTTGACTTGCTTCTTTGACTTAAATTCATGCACATATGTTTATGCAATGCAAGACTATATATGATTTTATTCACAATTATAAATTGTTTACTGTTCCCTAACAGAGGGAGGTTTCAATGACCTTCAGTTCAGAGACAGGTTTCAATGAGTCAGAATAGACAGAAGAAGTATTCCGGTTTCAATAAGAAGTAGAAGTTTTACTCACTGAACCATTTGCTATTCTATTCAAATCAATATCAGTTAATATGATGTGAAATATGATAATCTGGCTATCCTTTTCTATCCAAAGTTGTTATTGATGCAAGATTGTAATGAGACATTTCCTTTGTAAGCAAGAAGTTGCTACTGGTTTAGAAAGAACGCTGAACTTTGCTCTTTGTTTCCTTATCTTTTGTACTCATGATTGGATAGAATATGACTAAAAATTTCATCTACTCACATGAATATGTAATTAGCATGCTGTTGTAATGTGTGAGAAAAAGCAGGTCTACATTTTAAAATGCAGTTGTCCAGAACTGCTTATGAAAGTACCAGTGGATTACTAGGTGGCTGTTCTGTGCACCAACATATGGAAATCTAAGTCTGTGTTAAGCTTGTCAGGCTGACAGTCTATAAACTGGAAAATCTTTCTAATTAGTTCAGCAGTTCATCTAGCACCTCCCTTCAGTACATCACTACCGTTCATGCTAATCGTAGGTATCTTCAGTTTAAGTTTTACTTCCATTAGGATAATGCCTCTAATGTGACAGATAATAATCTGTGTAGCGTAACAGTAATAACATAGCATAATATCTTTAGATAATACCTTTAAATAGCATTTTTACTTTGAATCAAATACTCCAGTTTAGTATTTCTTCTAGAACAGCTTTATTCATTATAATAATGCACATATACACCAAAGTTTCAAATTGTTGATGATTGGAGAAAACTGCCAGCAAAACTTTTTGACTTTGAACATGGGGAGAGCAGACTTTGCACTGCTCCAGGAGCTACTTAGTAAGTTCCCTGAGGAATCTGTTTTTAAAGGCACTGGGTCACTCCTTAAGAGCCATCTCTTGGGAGTGCAGGAGCAGACAATTCCAAGGCATCAAAAGCAAAGCACGCGAGGCAGAAGCCTGGCTTGGCTGAGCAGGGATCTTCTTGTAGAACTTAGGTGGAAATGGAAAGTGTATGGACTTTGGAAGCAGGAGCAGATGACATGGAAGGACTACACAGAGGCTTTTCACTCCTGTAGGAAGAAAATTTATGTAGCCAAAACTCAACTAGAGTTGAAGCTGGCCAGCACTGTGAAGGATGACAAAAAGGGCACTTTTAATTAACTCAGTGGCAAAATGAGAATCAGAGATAACAGAGATAACAATAGTCTGTTGCTTGACAAGGTTGGTCAGCTCATAAAAAGGGATATAGGCAAAGTGGAGATGTTCATTGCCCTTTTTTGCTTCTGTCTTCGATTCCTGTGATGGGCCCTGCTACCTCCAGAGCTCAGTATGAGAAGACTGACTGGGGATGATGATAAACTCCCAGACAACCTTGAATTTGTTTGAGACTTGCTGCTCCAGCTGGATGTGCATAGACCTACGGAACCCAGTGGGAGGAGCTGGAAAATATTCTCATGAGATCTCCCTCCATTATTTTTCAGAAGTGTTGGGAGTCTGGAGGGCTCCCGTCTGATTGGAAGCTGGCAAATGTTGTCCCAGTTTTCAAGAAAAGAAAGAAGGAAACCTCTGGTAATTACAGACCTGTCAGTCCCTCTTCAGTGCCTGGTAAAATGGAGAAGGTTGTTCTGTAAGTTATTGAAAAACGCTTGAAACATTGGCCACATCCAGCACAAGTTCACAAGGGCTAACTCCTATTTAACCAACATACTTTCTTTATCACAATACGGCAAGGTCACCCATCTGGTTGACCAAAGGAAGCCAGTGAATGTGGTGATTTTGAATTTTAGCAAAGCTTTTGATACTATCTCTCACAGTATCCTTCTGGATGAACTGTCCATCACAAATCTAGACAAATCCAAATTGGGTGATCAGTTGGCTGATGGGTTGGGCTCAAAGAGTTACAGTGAATAGAGTTACATCAGGCTGGTGGTCAGTGATTAGTGGGGTTCCATAGAGGTCAATTTTAGGGCCAATGCTCTTAAATGTTTTTATAAACTGTATGAACACAGGAATCAAAAGTACATAAGTGAGTTTACCAATGATATAAAATTAGGAGGAGCTGTGGACTTCCTTGAGGGCAGAAAGGCCTTACAGAAAAATCAGGATAGACTAGAGAGCTGGGCAATCGCCAACTTTATTAAATAGAATGAAAGCAAGTGCCAGATTCTCCACCTGGGAAGGGCCAATGCTGGTTATACATACAAATTGGCATTCAGCCGTATGGAAAGGGACCTGGAGGTTCTGGTCGACCGCAAGTTGAATATGAGTCAGCAGAGCCCTGACAGACAGGAAGGCCAACAGTGTCCTGGGGGGCATCAGGCAAAGCATCATCAGCTGGTTGAGGAAGGGGATTGTCCCACTCTGCTCTGCACTGGTGTAGCCTCACCTTGAATATTGTGGCAGTATTGGGCACAATAATATAAGGAGGACATGAAACGTGTGTGGTTGTGTGCTCAGAAGAGGATGACCAAGACAGTGAAAGGCCTCAAGAGCAAGACTTAGAAGGAGCAGCTGAGATCACTTGGCTTGTTCAGCCTGAGGAAGAACAGGCTGAAGGGTGACCCCATTGCAGTCTATACCTCCCTCAAGGTAGCAGCAGGTGCAGCAGGTGTTCATCTCCACTCTCTGGTGAACAGCAATAGGACACAAGGAACTGGAATGAAGCTGCTTCAGAGGAAGTTCAGATTGGGTGTTAGGTAAAAGGTTCTTCACTGGCAGGGCAGAATCCCCTGCAACAGACTTCTAGGGAAGTGGTCAAAGCACAAAGCCTGTCCGAGTTCAAGAGGCATTCAGACAGTTCTTTTAGTCGTATGGTTTAGTTTTAGGTAGTCTTGTGAGGAGCAGTGAGTTGGATTCAATGATCCTTATTAGTCCCTTCCAACTTAAGATATTTTATGATTGTCATTCTGGAAAACTCCAAGACTTGTATTTTTGCCACCTGTTTAATCAATCTCATGTTTTCTGTGCAAAGGAGAAAGAGGTGTGAAGGCTGAAAGAAAAAATTTTTATTATTACCAGTTTCTTTCACTTGTCTTCTTACAGATGCTAGTCATTACAAGGATGGACTCTGAAAGAGAAAAAACAGCCCTCATTCACCCTTTTCCTAAAGTAGAAGGTAAGTAATTATTTTTATGTGTATTTTTCAAATAAGAAGTGTCTGGTTTTCTGTGGTTTGCTGCATTCCTCTTTAAATGCTTCCTGCAGGTATTTCTCCCTTTTCTCCTCATCAGGAATCTTTTTGTTGTATACTTTTTTCACTGTTTAATGTTTCCTAACTCTTCCATCAGGCTTTTTTTTCTTTCTTTTAATTTTATTTTCTCCTGATTAAGAGTTCTGATATAATGTTTTCTGTTGCAAGAGAAAGATAGTTCATCTGTCAAGTCAGAGATTTCTTTAACAGAACACAAAGAAGTTGTGGACAGCCCATTGCCTAATTATATTTGCATCTGTTGTCTTGGTCAGATTGTTTCATTGTTTTCAGCTGATCATTGATCACAAACTTCCTTCCTTGCAAGGTTATTAAGAGCAATTAGAAGTCTTAACTAAACTCACCAGCATAAAACCTTGAATAGTTAGGTATAGATCATATTTTTCCCTGTTCATCTGTTGCTGATCTTGCTAGTTTGTTAAACGTGTCAGCATAAGCTGTAGCAATCTATTAAATGCAAGGTAAAAAAATACTATTTCCAACTCTTTCATTAGTTCAACATTTTTCGTGTAAGTTTTGAACAAGCTTGTTCAAAGTCACAAATTTGGCTGGTAAAACAAACATGTTTCAGGAAAATTGTTATTTGATCCTGTAGTGATGTTTAGAGCAAGCCACAGATTCCTTTTATATTGTTTTTTAAAATCCATTTTAATAAATCCTTCTTGCATGAACCTTATCAAGTGTCATGTACTGTAGTTGTTCTTTTGCCTTTAAAAATAAAGTTAAATTTCCTGTGCTCTTAAAAGAAGAAAGCCTATCTTTTGGAATGTTTTGAAAGGGAGGAGGCATGTTCACAATGCTTTCACTAATAATAGTATTTAATGAAAAGTGTTTTATTTGTTTTAAGATCTTAAGGCTTGATTGAAAACACAGGTCAATCCACACTTCTGAAGAGAAACACTTCTGTTATGCCTATGTTCCTTCTTAGATAGATCTTCCAGTTATACTTGTAAAATTTAAAATGTATAGAAAGTGTAAAGGAATTTAACTTATAAAGGGGCAAAGGTACTTTCTTTTACATTAGCCTTTAATTTTTCATTATAAGGTAATAGGGTTGTGAGTTTCTGAGACAGGAACCTTGTTTGCATTATTTATTCCTTGGCAAATTGTTCTTTCTTTTCCAATCCCTCTTTCAATTTCCCAATCTCTAGCAAGGGATCCTAGCTGTTGAACTTCATAGCCTTCCAATTGCTGGCTATCAGCCCCATTATCCCAGCATCGGAGCAGCCAGGCGGAAATCCGCTCACCTGCCTGACGAGTGTAACCTTTTTGTAGGTCTTGGAGTTCTGATGAGGTGATAGACGGGGTAACTTCAGTTTCCTGTTTGATTTGTCTGGTTACTTTTGATTTCTTTGATGAAAGACTGACTTTTCCATCTCTTTTTTCAGCTTGGTTCCCTGCCTCCACCACAGTCTTCTGATAGTGCTGAACTGTGGCTTGGTAGGCACAGGCCAGGCCCCAGTACAGGGTGAGGAGCTGCTGGGTTTGACTGGGGTAGACAAGGCACCCTTCCATCAGGTGATGCCTCAGTTTGTTAGGATCGAACACCTGTTCAGGTGTGAAATCCCAGGCAATGGGAAGTGTCAGTCACCCTAGGAACCTGCCCAAATTCTGCCATACACCTTGCCACCCAGGAACTGGGTGTCTCAGGGCATATTTCAGTATATCATCACCTAAAGTTTGTTTTCTCTCACACCAGGATGACCCCAGATTGCACAAACCCCATAGTGTGCAGACAGTGTTACCCAGTAATAGTAATAATATTAAACAGCTCACGTAAGGCCTAGCAAAGACCACAGGAGAGCTCATTATGAAGCCATTCATATCAATATCAATTTTGGGCAGGGGGGAAAAGCTGTGAGTATATTTCTCCATTGGCCCCAGCAGATAGCTCCCCTTGCATAGCAAGGCAATCAGTATAAAGGCAAAGCAAGTACTCATTGTTTTTATCAGCGTGTTCCCGAACAAAGTGATAAGCACTGCTTGCTAAATACTGCTTCCAGCAACCTCCGTGTCCTGCAGAGAAGCTTGCTACTCAACAGCTGCTATTTCTATAGCGTGCACTATATGTATATTATAACTGCCTTTACCTCACCCCACAATCGGCACCAAAAAGACTGTAACAGGTTAACCTTGGCTGGATGCCAAGTGCCCGCATGGTCTCTCACCCCTCCCCTTTTCCCAGCCAGGCAGTGAGAAAAGGGAATAAGATGAAAACGACTAATGGGTTTTGAAACAAGGCAGTTTTATTATAAGCAAAAAAAAGCTTGCACGTGCAAAAAGCAAAGCAGAATAATCTAATCTCTTATTTCCCATTCACAACGAGTCTGCTCATGTCCTGAGAAGCAGGGCTTCTACACACTTGCTTATTTTCTCAATGGGCGGCCTTTGGAAACAACAAATGCCCCCAGCCTTCCTGCTCCTTTCCTTAGCTTTTTATCTGAGCTGATATTCCATATGGTATGGAATATCCCTTTGGTCAGCCTGGGTCAGCTGGCCTGTTTGTGTTCCCTTCCAAAATCTTACCCTTGCCTGACGCTGTGCTCACAGCCAAAACAGTGGAGGATTATCTCCTAGCACTGTTAAGGCTGCTGTGGGGCTCAGACAGACCCAGTAGGTTCCAAGATGGAAGTTTCTAAATCATTATACACAACAGTACGATACAAGCTGAAATTGTGTAGAACTTCATCGTAACAGAGAATGTAATACTTAAAATTTTAATAACCTGTGTTGTTCCACATGTGCTGCTTACTGCAGTGTATTGATTCATACTCACAGAGGCTCATTTATTTCATCGAGGGTTTCATTCCTTTTAAGCAGGTTTAAAGGCTCTGGATTTGAATTCTGAGAAAAAAGGAGCTCTTTTAGCTTGCAAAGATATCATAAGCAAGTAAGTTAAATTCTTGATTTTTGAGAACAAACTCTTTAGCCATGTCTAAAGTCAGTGAAACTTTAGTTACTTTTGTTCATTTCCATGGGACTTTCAAGTCTGGAGTAAAATTTCAGAATATAGATGTACACCTTCATTTTTAGAGTGGAGAATTTTGTCCACACTCTAGAAAAATGCTTAGTGAGGCTCAGAGAAACTTCTAGAGAACAGATAATTGCATATTTCTAACCTTTGATTTCATTTTGCATGTTTTAGAAAAATTTGGTTCAAGAAATATGTAGAAAAACATTATTTTTTTGCATGTTTTAGAAAAAAGTGATGAAAGAGCATAAGAGAAATATGACAAATTGTGACATTCCAGGAAAATATGAATACTTCAAACAGATAATTGGAATGGGAGAATTACAGCTTTTAATTTTTTAATTAATTTTTAGAAAGTTAGAAATTTACATGCATAAAAGGTAAATACTTGTTTTTTTGTAAACTCTCTTTAAACAGTGATAATTCATCAAAGTAAAGTGGAATTTATTTTATTCTGAACTTGAGTTTATTAGTATTTTGTTGGGTTTTTTTAAGCCTTGGTAGATATTCCTGCATTATTGTACATCATCAGCAAATTGGAGGTGACTTCCCTTGGACACATTTCTCATTAGTAATGGAATATGATTATTCTGAAAATTCTTGCTGGAAAGATCTGTGCAAAAATCTGAATGTTACTTACATGACTTTTAAAACCACCCTCCCTGAAACAATACAAATGGGTAAGTCCTCTCCAGAAGTGTAACAAACAGTCTGGCACATGAAAAGAAAACTTTTGTCCCCTAAAATGCTACATTCATGTGCAATAGAATGAGTAATAATTGATGAAGGCTAAAACTAAGCAAACAGAAGTGGTTTGTCTATGCAGCAAGACAAGAAGCTGTTTTCATTCAAGTATAAGCCTAGTTTTGGCCAGGATGTAGTATTACATGTTGGTTTATAAGAGACTTGTGCCAAGTTCACAAGTTGTTTACAGTGACTATAAGCTGTATCCACCCTTCCTCATCCTAAGGGAATGTTACAGATCTAAAGAAATCTGAATTAAAGCCTAATTTCAAAGAGATTCTGAAGAGTTTAACTGGGGGGGAGGGGCGGGGAGGGAGCCTATAATGGAATCATTTTATTTGGGATAAATTGGGAATTTGTTTTTAGAAGATACATCTATTTAAATATCTAAATGTATCTTTAGTTTTTCGTTCAGGATTTGTTTGTATTTTATATATGTATAAAATGTTTCAGGGGATCACAGTGGTTCCTTTCTTCTGGAAGTACAGATTCCATATGTATTTCTGACAACTGAAGGTCTTCTTAATATGCCAGATATTCTGCAGCTTTTGGAATCCAAGTGAGTGAAAATAACCTATTTAATCATAATGACTATTTTTTTCAGATTTCTAGGACATGCATCTTGTCCCACTATATCACATATTAGCCATGTATGTGGCTATCAGGTACATTTCTACAATTACACTATTAGCATTTTAAGAGACAAGAAGATAGATTTTCTGCTGAAAAATATCTAGAACTGATAGCTCAGTTCTAGAGATTTACACAGATGTCAACCAGAAAGGAATTGGCCAATTTGTTTATTGTTATAATGAGCTGGTATTTTTAATCAAAACAACTCTGTTAATTGTTTGCTTTTCCCTGAAAATCATAACATTATCCTGAAACATTTTGCTTTAGTGCTGCTTGGTGCTTGGAAGACTTTGTATTTAATTCTTCATAAAAATTGCTTTTGGATTTTTTTTGTTTTTTACCTACTGGAGCATGCCAAAAAATCAAAGTGAATAATAGTAAAACATCTTATTTTCTGATGCATCACNTCAAAGCAAAAGCTAATATATTCATAAAATTCAGATGAAATATTCAGTTAGTTTTCAATACTCTATAACCTGTACAAAAATTGTCATGGTTGTAAGTAATTGTGCTTCTGTATGATTTACCTTGACATAATTTTCTTGAATTTTGCTTTCAGAGTAGTAAATATCTGACAAAGGTACGTTTTATTGTGTGAGGGAAAGAAAGAAGAGAAAGAAACAAGTAGGGACCAGAGCAGCAGTATCTCGTAAACACAGTCAGAGAGATACAGGTGATTGATTTCACCACGTTGCTATAGAGACATGACAGTTTTGCTCTTTGCTGTATCCTTGAGTCAGCTGTGGAGCCATTTTTAATCTGTGTCTGAGTAGAGTTCAGTAGGGGGAAAAAATATATATCTTAAACATTCAAAATTTGACCATATGATCGGATGTGCTCTTGTAATCTGACTTGTTCAAATGCTCTGTTAAACCTGGCAGCAAGTTAAACAGCCAGGAATGCTTTTTGTTACTTTGTCTCTTACTCCTTTTAGCAGTAGTTATATAGGAGTAGTTATATAGGTGAGCAAAGAGCTATACAGTTTCAGAAAGGATAGTAGTTTACTTTTTCATTAATTTCTGAATACACTGTCCATACAAGTTTATAGAGGACTTCCTGCTGGCTTATTAAGGTTTAGGTCTCTTGTGTTTCCTTGTGAAACACAATAGGAGGCTGTGCTGCTGGCACCTCTGTCACTCAGAAAAATTTAGGATCATACCAATGGCAGTCAGGGAGTTTTCGCTCAGTTTGTTTTCTCTGTGCTGCACAATCCTGAAAGGAGGAAAAGAAATTAAATATATAAAGGTAGTCAAAAGAAGTTTCTAAGTATATTATCTTGATTTATCTATCATTGTTTCTGTGTTACTTTTTTGGTTTTTTTGTAAACTCAAAGGCTGTATATCAAGGTCATATTCTATTCAGTTAGCAACCTAATTGAATTAATTCAGTAATATTTCATTAAATCATTGTTCAAGTGTGTCTTAAAGTGAACTGAACATTTGAGAAAGATCAAGGTGTGAAAAGACAATATTAAGTCTGTAAGTTAAATGTATTTGTGGCTATATTCTCTTCTCAATGTGCAAGTTAATTCCTCCCATTTCAGATTGTTACCTGAATTAGTCAAGAGAATAGTTTGTCCTACTTTAAACAATAGCGTAGTACTTAAATTCTAGTATGCAGCAAGAGAGATTACTTTCAGGTAGGAGAACTCCTTCTGAAAGAT
>WEIV01014166.1:39316-61719 GCA_013390005.1 Calyptomena viridis | reverse complement strand
TAATTCCTAGTACAGATGACTTAATTTACGATTTCTCTATTGCTGCCTTGGTGGTACAAGAAAGTCACCACAGCATTAAAATGCTTTCACTAATTAGATCAGACTCATTCATGAAAACATAAGCAACTAATTTAAATCACTATGTTTTATGGACTGGTTAAGGCAATTATGACAGTAAAGAAAGAGAAAGTTAATGGGATATGGCGAACTTCTTTTAATTTTCTGCCCATGTAAATATAAATGTTCACACAAAAACTATGAACAGACCTGTTGACTCTCCTTTGGGATTAAAATTGAGACCTGTAGTGATGCTGAGTAGTTAAAAAGTATTTCAGTAACCTAGAACTAGAACTGAGCATAAAATTCTAAATACGATATTTTCATAAAGATCAGGTCAGATTCTTCTGGTACTACGTTTTACAGTATTCTGAAAACACTGTAATTTCCAACTGAAAAGCTTTCTCTAATATTCTTGCCCAGTAACGCAACAGTATACTTGAATTTGAATGGAATAAAAAAAAGGGAAAATGATTTTTGGTTTAGATTTTGGAAAAATAGGCTTATTCTACTTTATAATTCACTAAATGGGGAAAAATAAGTATACTAAATAGTTTGCATTCTAATGCAAACCCCCCCCGCCCAAAACCCAAACAACCCTGTCTTAATACAGTGAAAGCCTATAAAGGCCCAAATTTAAGAAATGTAAAATCCCAAGTTTAAGAAATATGTACAGAGTCAAGTTAAAAAGACACATTGGGAACAACCCCCAGGGATTTCTTTAGGCTTCAGATCAAGCTCACATTAAACCACAGACAATTACTTCATGCCAAGCCAGTATTTCCACTGGAACAGACTAAATCCTTAGGTCAGTGTTAAGAGTTTTTCTGGCAATTCTTTTTGTAAAAACTAAACATAATTTTCTTACAGTAACTTGTTTTGAATAAGCAACTTCTCAAATACTTTATTGTAAAAGTGCTTGAATCTTAAGAATATAAGTAGCTTCTTTAAACAACTTAGAAACATGAACATGACTCTGGTTAAAAAGAATTAACAATTACTGAATAGTGCTGAGTAGAATATTAATAAAATAGAAATAAACATTAAAATATTTTCTGAAATATTGTAGTTAAGCATAGTGTAGGTTGATTTATTTATTTTTGTATAAGATCCTTATATGTACTATATAAGAATCTATATACCTGTATATATACCTATATATAGCTGTATATTCTTGCATGATATGCAATACAATACGCATAAAGCTGATCAGTAGCAGTCAGTAGTAGCTAATACTAATCTGTACACATTTTATTTTATGGCAGTTGATACTTTCCATAGAGAGGGTACTGGTTAGAGCTAAAGTCTGTTGTTGCTTCTGAGAAACACATGGTTAAGTCTGCATATGTGTTCTATTTTTAGTATATCATGGGGTTTTTTTGTCTTCCACTTCTTTTCCAGATTCTGGATTTCCAGAAGTACCAGAGTTCAAAAAAAGGAGGTTAACATATGAAAGAGTTCCTGGAAGAAGTGATGGTCAAACACGTCTTAAATTCTTTTGAATGGAATGGAGACTTACATATTATTTATATTTGCATATAAATTGTTTAAATTCTTTAACTTTTAATTTAAATTTTTATTTTTTTAATCTTTAAATTTTTAAATTCTTTAACTCTTTGAAGGGAAATTAATTAATTTTTGGTTTTGTAAATTCTTAGAAAGAAAATAGGGTTTGGGAATCCTCACTAGTTCAGGATTCTTTCATACGCTTTTGAAGTGTTACAAACAAAGTAGTTCCTTGAGGCTGGAGAGTTACTGCTTCTCTGTTTGTTCTCATGGGTGATATAAAGGTACTTTATCACTCTTTATATAAAAAATAAAATATGAATGGGAAAAAAAAGACATTGAAACTCATGGAGTTTTCAAGGCATCTATGTTTACCCCCTGAGCACACAGCTTTTCAAGTGTAAGAGTTAGCTAAATCTGCCAGAATTTCAAGGCTTCACATAAAGTCTTAGATGTTTCTTGCACTTACAGCTGTACCCTTTGTAGTTGTTCCTTTGGGTCAGTTCCACCTCTCACAGAATCACAGAATTAACTAGATTGGAAAAGACCTTTGAGATCCTGAAGTCCAACCTATTACCCAACACCATCTCATCAACTAAACCATGTCTAAACTAAACCATTCAGTCTGTTTTTAAACATTTCCAGGGATGGTGACTCCACCACCTCCCTGGGCAGCCCATTCCAATGGCCAGTCACTCTTTCTGTGAAGAATTTTTTTCCTAACATCCAGCCTAAACTTCCCCTGGCTCAGCTTGAGACTGTGTCCTCTTGTTCTGTCACTGGTTGCCTGGGAGAAGAGACCGACCCCCACCTGCCTACAACCTCCCTTCAGAAAGTTGTAGAGAGCGATAAGGTCTCCCCTGAGCCTCCTCTTCTCCAGGCTAAACAACCCCAGCTTCCTCAGCTGCTCCTCATAGAGCTTGTGTTCCAGACCCCTCACCAGCCTTGTTGCCCTTCTCTGGACATGTTCGAGCATCTCCACATCTTTCTTAAATTGAGGGGCCCAGAACTGGACACAGCACTCAAAGTTAGGCCTAACCAGTACAGGGGAAGAATGACTTCCCTAGTCCTGCTGGGCACACTATTCCTGATAGTGGCCAGGATGGCATTGGCATTTCCTTCTGACAGCTCCTTTAGGAACCCTGTGATGAGTTCCTGAACTCCTTTAATCATAATCAAGCTACAGGAAAAACCTATTTGTTTTATGGACAACATGAGAAGGATGTGTTGAGGTTTAGGATTCTCATGGGTTTCATTCAGAGAATAAGCTGTGACCCTCACTCTCATGGCATAACCTAGTGAAGGCCATTTGTTGTCATCCATGTTTTTCAGCCTTCTGGAGTGCATTAGCAAGCAGGGAGATGGGAGTCATCTGGGGGGGTAGTTCCAGATATTGTAGGCTACAGCTAGAAGGAGTAAGAGATTAAGGAAAAGAAAGCTATCTCAATTGTAAGCTAGAGAAGAAGATAGAGTAGTACCCAAATCCTCCATCAAATGATCTGGCAATAAAACTGGAAATAGGTGTGGGAGCAATGGCAGATAGTATCTCCATTCTGCTGCAGGAATACATGCATGGTTTGCACATGTATGCCTACCAGAATATCTCTGGTGGTTCAGTGGCCTTCAGATGAGATGATTCAGGTTTCAAACTCACAAACCTTCCCAAGTTTGATGCAGTAATAGAGGCATAAAAAAGTAATAAAATAAAACCCCACTATGTTTATGGTTTATGCTTGCAGTTAAATACTTATTGACATTAAGCCTTCATTAAGCACATATTCACTATTTGGATAAATGAAACCAGCACTTAGGGGAGAAAAATTTGGTCTCAGACTGTTGATTTTTAACTGAATTCTTAAAAGCTACGATGACAACAGTAATCACAATTTTAGTTCACAGTAATATCCCCAAACTCTCTGTACCCAGATTGTTTGCAAGACTTTAGAAAATAAATTTCACAAGTGTTAACATAAAAAGATTTCTAGTAAAATTGTGAGCAAGCCAGTGTTTCCCAGAGTAAGAGAAAGACTTAAATAAAAACTAGAATTTGCTTACTATTTCTGGCCCATTTCTAACCATTTTCCATCTTGTGTATCATGGGTTTTACCCTGTTTTTAAGAACTAGCTCCCACATTACCAGAACCAGGAATCTGTTCTTTTGAAGTATAGCTCCAAAAAGTCTCAGTCACAGATGATCACAGCTGGAGAAAATTATAGCTGCCAGTGCCAAGCTGTGTATTTATATCTTCCTTTCCCACAGGCAAGGGCTGACACCAGAGCTTTCATATGAACAGTTGTGAAAGAGTAGCTTAGATAATCTATAGATCACTTTGAAAACAAAGGCATGTTGTCTACTTTAAATAAGAAAATTCAAATGCTGTCTGCATTAGGTTTCCATTAGATAGAAAAAATGTCAGTGTACAGTTATGGGCAATATAGTTGAAAATAAGGAAAATGCAATGACCATTTTTTACTGTGTTTGTTTATGACAAATCTCAGTCTCTCATAGATATGGACACCTTGACAAATTTCTCAAATATGATATTCCCCCCCTCATTTGTTCAATGTGGAGTAAAATTACTATCGCACTAAAAATATGCACTTCTCATACACACATCAAATAATCTATAACTAAGAATTAGGATGCATCTAATTCTTAGACAAAAAAGTGTAGTACAGAAACTAATCACCAGTCCTCCATCAAGCAAGTAAGGACAGTCCGTTCCTGGAAAAAATTTGTGAACTTTTTAGTGCCCAGGCAGATGGCACCTATAGATGGAGAGCCTTGCTGAGCGAGTGAGAGAGGAGAGTGAGAAAAGAGGGTCTGGTGGCTCATGTGAGGCACTTAGCCTACAAATGTATGCACTCACTTAATTTGCTTTACCGTGGGACCTGTTGCCATCAGATGTCTCTGTGCAGCACACGGCCCTTTTTGGATGGTCTTTGGTAAAGGAGGTAAAGGCAGCTGCCCCCAGTTGTCCACCCCACTGCAGTTAACATCTGTTAAAGGAGAGGCAGCAAAATGCAATGCTTGTCCCGGTCTGAGCCATGAGTGTTGAGTTCAGCAAAGTAGTGCAAACCCAGGTACACCTGCACTTGTAGACAGGACATTGTCCTGTAGACTGGGTAGGTAAGAGACACTGTTCTGCTGCCCACAGAAGCAGACAGCTGTTCAGTCTCATGTGTCAGGTTCCTTGGTTACATTAAGAAAAGGGAACCTTTTCACAAGTTTTGCTGCTAAGATACCGCCATATCTAGCCAAGACAAAAAAAACAACAGTGGCGCATTTCACCAAACTGATTCCCAACAAACCCAAGAGCCTCAATGCCAACCAACCCCATTCTGAAGCTCGTTCTAACACTTGACTTTTGTCACATAACACAGCCTGGGAGGGCAGAGGTGGCATTGCTGTCAATTCTCTCCCTACTTGCACCCAGCAGCTTGGCTGTACACTGCCCTGAGAGCAGAGGGGTGCAGCATCCACACTCCTCCAAGAGGTTGGAATCTGTATCTGTGAAATAACCACCATGCTCTCAGGAACAGTGCTTGGGAGTACTCCCAATCCATCTCACAACTGTGGCAGAGATCTTTCCACTGCTGGTGCAAGATGTTGATGCAACCAGGACCTTCAGTGTGCTCACAGTGCTGCTTCTCCAACGTGTGTTGACCATGGCTCTCCTACTGAGAGAGTTGGGCAGGGCAGCCAAGAGACAGCAGCAGTTGGCTGGCTGTCTAGCAATGGTTGCTTTCTGCTGCAAATTGTGATTTGGCCACTCCTTATGCCACCTCAGCAGCCACTCCAGAACCCAAGCTTCAAGTGAGAACACTAAGCTGGGAAGTGTATGCAACAGGAAGGCTGGGGAGCAAAACAGATATGGTGATGAGGGGAGGTTTTATTGCAGGAGATAAAAGAACTATGAAGGGCTTGTCAGGGAGAGAGTGACCAGGAGCCAGATGCTGGATGTCCAAATGCTTTTGATGCATACTCTCATCAGCATCTTTGACCTCTGATTGTCTTTGTGCAGGTAGGAACAACTACGCTTCCTCTAGACTTCAGCAGCATGTACCTGTGTCAAATACTAAAAGAAAACTAGCCATATTCAAATAGCCTACAATGAAAGGAAGCCAGAGCAATGAAAAGCTCTTGAGGAAGGGCATTCTCTTAAGAGGATGTGTATTTAGAGGAACAATACATACTGGCAGTATTACAGCCCTCATGTTGGTGCCTTTCTGCAGGACAGCAAGTATGAAAATCTTTTGACAAAGACTGAACAGCCTGGAGGACACCCCTGCCCCATTTCAGCTAACATTCATGAATATTAAGTACTGAGACTGCAGAGATTTTCCTTACAGTTTCAAAATGTAAAAGTGAGCCTGATAACATTGTTACTATTTACAACAATAATGGTAAATATCTACAAATGGGATTTTTCTACTAATAAGACACGGTTTCTAAAAATCCAACAGCAACTTTCTCTTCCCAAAAAAGGCAAAGAGCTTGAGGCCTCTCTTCCCACTGCAAAATCCGAGTACCCTCTTCTGTAACAGTATTTTCTCTTTGTTACAATTACACAATGAGTTCAAAGCCAATAAGGATAGGAATTTTATTTCCAAACTTCTAAAAGATTAATACAAACAAGAGAAAGTAGGCAAAATTAAAAACCTATAAAAAAGTCCTTATAAAAGTGCTCTATTTAAAAAGTAAATGCAAATGGCCAAGCACATTTTGGTAAGTTTCACATAAAAAGTTTCATGCAAACCTTGACAATGATGCATGCAAGTGTCTTTGGGTGTTCATGGTTTTTTAGTGTCTGTTTGGTAATATTTTAAATAGGTCAAGAAAATTCCACCACAGCAGTACTTTTACAAACACAAATTGGAAGAAGGATTACAGATAAGAAGTATCACAAGAAATGTGCTTTAGGAGTCAAACCTGTGCTATATATTGTGTCCAGCAGTTTTTAAGATGTGTCACTTATGCATTAAGATGCACTTGAAAAAACACTAAAATTGTTTTCAGGTCTTGCTAATAGGAGCAAAAATCTCCCTGAGAACATTACTTGAGCACTAACAGCATTTCGTTTTATACCTTAATTATTCACTTTTGGATTGTTTTATTTGGGGGGAATAATTTTTGCTATCATCCTACTGTCACAGTTTATCCAAGTAGGTAGTTTGGTAAAAATTCACATGTTTTTCATTTCTAAAATGTAAATTTCTGAAGTAATATTTGTATAGTTAGCATAGTGCAGTAACAATGGTGATGATTAAGAAACGAATAAGAATTACATTGAAAAACTTCCAGAATATTACCAGTAGTGGAATACAGATTCAAAAGAACAAACATAAATATCTAGGACACTGGTTTAGCTACATAAAAGTCAGGACACAAAGAGAGACTTTTCTTGTGAAGGAAAGGCAGTTATTATTCATGTCATGCTTGAAGGCAATTCTCCAATGACCTTCCCTGTAAGAGGAAAAAGAAAAGGTTTATTAAATGCCATATTCCAAAGGTGATTTCTCTTACAAATTACAACAGAAAAGCTACTTTGCACTGCAGAAAAATGAACAACCACTTCCCTTTTTTGAATATTGGTAACCTTGCATATTGTAAAATTTTTTATTGGCTTTTTTACTTTGCTCTGATTTTCTTGTGATCCTAAAATAACAAAATAATAATAAACTAAATAATTTATCTATCAGGAAAAAAAATACTAAATGATATCCTATGCTGAGATACGCATTACTCAATGTATCATAAATTAATCATCAAACTCTTGAGAAAATGTTTTGTAAGCTATCTGGATGATGTGATCAAACTAAAATCCTGGAATACATATATACACACAGAGACTCAAAAAAAGAAAAAGTAGAAAGGCTGCTTCAATAACAGAAGGACACATGCAACAGTCACTATTATCTTATTTGCATGAAGAATTAAGGGTAGCGCCTAAATTAAGAAAATCTACTTTTGCTTCTCCCCCACCAAGTTTTTCAGAAGAGCATCTCATGTTCAGTTGTTCTCTCTCTTCAGATTCAATCCTGTTTTGTTAAACCTATGTAGCAACAATCAAAACTATGTTATTGATAAGGCAGAAACTCAACTGCAAGCTCAGGGAACTGGGCAGAAGGAAGGGGATGATTTTACAAGTACTTTATGTTCTAGCTTAAAATTTGCCCTTAGAGAAAACATTCCTTTTCTCTTTAATAGCACTCTCTCAAAAATAAAAAAAAAAAACAAACAAACAAACAAAAAAAAACCCAAACACAAAAACCACACACACAAAAACCCCCACCACACACAACCAGAATGCAGTGGTTCCTCCTCTCTCTGTAGATTTTTCAGCTCTTCAGCAGGAACTATTTTTATTTTTTCTTTCAAAGAAGAGCAACTCCTTCTGAATATCCTACTTTACACTTTCGTTTGTCAAGAAAAAGAAACAGATTTTCCAAATTATGGTGTGGTTCTGCTCAAGACCACTAGCATGCATGACATTTCTTTCTCCTGCTGCAATCACTGCTAACTTGTGTAACAAAGAGGAGAGACCAGAGCAGGAATCACAGAACTGGATCCTAAAGATTTGTAAATGCTGGATGGTCATCCACCTACCTACTCTGCAGGTGTTACATGGGTACAAGCCATGCAGAGCACTAAGGCAGAGTTTAGGGAGTAGCTCATCCCTTAGAACTGTGCTGAAAAAGGTTACAAATGATGTTATTACAGATTGCCTCAGCTCCTCTCTGCTTCCACTGCTTTCGGTGTTGTACCAACAACAAGAACAGGAAGAGCGTAAGGACAGACACAGCCAAATGAACTGCAATATGGCACTGAAGAACAGCTGTATCTTAACAATGTTCTTGCTTAAGCTGTGAGCTGGTCATCACACCATGTGCAACTGCCACAGCTTTGTCTTACTTCTTGAGTGACTATTACTTGTCTGGCTGTGTCAAACAAAGGCTGTGTTGTCTGGCTGTGTGTCTTAGACAATTTTAATTAGTTTGGATGCTGTCAATGACACTAGGACTGCTCAAACACAAAAATACAACTGTCCTGAAAAAAACCCAAACAAACAATCCCCCCACAAAAAACCCACAAAAACAAACAAACAAAACCAAATGAAAAACCAAACAAAAAAAAAAAAAAACCACAAAAAAACCCCAACTCATAAACAAAACATCTCTAGAAGCAGCAGTAGGAAAGAGACATGCCTCAAGTGCCACACCTAAAAGAAACAGAAGACAATTTGCAGACCCAGCAAGGAAATGATAAACTCTTATCTATAAAGAATTCAACATTTCAACAACTATCACCATGTTCTCTTGTCCCTTCAAAGGCTTGAGTTTCAAATCAGAATGGTTGCCTTTGTATCTGTGACTTTATTACCTGGTTTCAGAGTAGAGCACAGGATCGGGGTTCTCGGAAGGGATTACTCCCTGCAGGAACCCCAACAAGCAAAGCATCTTTGCAAGCATTTTGCATACAATACTGCTGGAGTTCTGCAGCTGCCTGAGAGACCTGAAAAGGAAAAACAAATCCAGAGAGGAAACTAATTAATTCATAAGCATCTATTAGGCATTTCTTCTTGAAAAGCTATTATCAGAGATGGAGTTCAGCCAAGTCAGCTCTTGGATTCTAAACCACCAAGCAAATCAGCACAGAAGTACATTTACAAAACTCTGATGAAGCACTAACTAAGTCAGAAGAGTGTAGAAGACTGAAGTGCAAGTGTGATGCAATTTGTTCTCATTAAAATGCACAGAAATGTGACACAGTATTTTCCAATCTACTGTAGTATTTTCAGGTTTATATTTGAGCTGTTAGACCCTCGGATAATTTATTAAAAGGATTTTAATATCCAAACTTTTAAGCAACACAGAGCACAGCAAGGAATGACAGCAAAAAGATGAGGATGAAAAGCTTTTTAAGTCCAATCAAATTGTCACCTTCCCCCAGCAGTGAGGTAAGAACTTCAAATCCACATTCTGGTCCCCAAGAGGAGAGTCCAGAGCCACAGAACAAGCCCAGGATCCCAAAGGTAAGATGTCATCAGCACTGCTCCCCACTTCTCTCCCTGTGGATGGCAAGTCAGTCATGTGCCTGTATTCTTGAAGGGCAATGTAGAGGAATTCAAAATTTCCCAGACACACATTAGGAACAGCCACAGGGAACTGTCAACCATGCCATCTGATACATTTTTTATAAAAGCAAATACTGAGCATATTGATGGGAATACAAGTTCCCCTCTGACCTCACTTCTGACTTTGTTACAAGACTCCTGAAATTCTTTTTCTTCCTACAGAACTTTGTAGTGTTGCCAAAACAGTAACTAGAAGGCCCATCCACACTTCCCAGCCTCCTGTCTGAAAAGGCCACCCCAAAGTCCTGATGGAATTTTGGTTCTGGGCCATCCCATCTAATAGCATCTGGAAGCACATGGGAAATCTGGCTTAGCACATGCTTTCATTTGTTTTTTTGCTGCTCTCCTGTTCACCATGTTCCAACTCTTCTCCATGCTCTCCTCCAGGACACTCATCCTGGTAACTGTGTGAATTTACCTGGCAGTTGTCAGCACTTCAGGAAGTTGTTACAAGAAGCATTTTCCCTCAGCCTCCCAGGTTCTCTTGAACAGAATACAGGGAGAAGCATCCACAGCAAGGATTCCTGCTACATCAGTGGGCTTTGTTACTCCTTCCTTACTTGAGGAGAACCCCTTTATGGAGGCTGCAGAGGTCTTCTGCAGTCCATGGGACCCCCTGCAACCCCCTTGCCTCAACCACAGTGCCTACCCCTTGCTGATACCTGACTATGTACCACATGGCTATCAGGCAGAGATGCTGCTTGCCAACACTGACCAGGCCAAGGCTGCATGGAGCTTTTCCCTAGGAGAGTTAGCAGTTCCTCATGACATCTCCTTGTACTTTGCTACCAAACTCTCCAAAACATACTGAGCTACATATATCCTAGAAAGATACAAACCTGATTTTTTTTTTTACAAACCAAATCTGCCTACTCTTAGCCCTACCTGTGTCTCATAACATTCTGTGTTCCTCCAGTTCACACAAAAAGTACAAGGGTTTCTGCCATATTTCATCGTGCAACAAACACGCTCCCTTGCAGCAGCCTGCTGCGTGCAAGATATGTGTGGGTACTTCTTTCTTGCTCAGTTTCCTCTTTCTGAAAATATTGTTCCTGTCTGTGCTTTTAGCTGGCAGGGTAAACAAAATCACCATTGGAACTCTGTAGTATGGAATGTATTTTTAAAAATCCTTTCATAGCTTGCTTCCGTCTGGAAACACATTGTCTATTCAAAGTAACTGAAACAATGTTTTCTTCTTTATCAGTGTCTGCTAAAATTGAACCAGGTGGTTTTTCATCAGCTGATTATATCCCTCATTATTCTTACACTGTATCTCAAGAAATCTTTTATAAGATACATTTTTCATCATGTGTCATTTCAAAGCTATGAAGAGGTTCCAGAACAGCGGACCTGGAAAGAGACTGCTGCGCACAATGCTGCAAGAAAAATGAGATTGAGGCTAATCAAGGCCAAGTCTTCCGGTAATACAAGCAAATCCATAGGAAATAGGATGTCCAGTTCAAGAATATGTTACAGCCACAGAGAACATGTAAACTACATACTATGCATTTTAGACCTCCTCCCCATCCACAGAAACAAACAAGCAAAAACAAAAACAACCAACAGGGAGGGGGTATATGCCTCTAAATGAGCATGAACAGAGATCCCAGCAAGAGGTGGTTTGTTCAACCATTTCAATGTTAGACAATATTCCTCTTGCCAGAAGAGTTTACATTTCTACTCCGAATCATGCTGTTTCTCACAGATTCCCACACATCACTGCACTTTTAGTGCTTCAAGCATCTGCTGATTCAGTATTTGCTAATAAAATTTAGTATTAGCCAATTGATTAGGATGATATCAAAAAGCCGTAGTCATTCACCTTGCAATGAACACTTCAAATTTTCACTAGTCCAACGCGGGAGTAGTGAGAAAAAGTATTTTGAATTATTTTTAAATCAATTACCTAAGTTCCTGAAGCTCAATGTGCTGGCACTGTCGTCAGACTGAGGAAGCTGTTGTTTTGTGACTGGCCAGAGAAAACGGTGAATGCGAAGAGGTGATGAAAGTGCAGGATATAAATTAATTTGACCTCCATCACTTCACAGACAGTGCTGGATTTTGTGCGTGGTTGGAAAGAGTTGTTTCCGCAAAGTAGTTGTGGACTCCTCCAGACCTGCTGGGAACTCAGACAGGTCACCAAACCTGAGGAGCTAGCAGAGGACAGGACCGCCTCATCAGTTCTGCCTTTGTCTGGAAGTATGCAAGCAGAAGAAGGTTCATGCATGCGTAGCAAATCTGCCTTCCCCACTGTGCCAGCGGGTACCACACCGCACCGCCTCCTCCCGCAGATCCTGCCAGCGCTCCAAAGGGAGGGGGCAGTCGGCTGGCTCCGCTGCGAGGAACTGCCGATTATCTGCTTGCTTGTGCAGGACTAACGCGGGGCTGCTGTATTATTTATCACGGCTCCTTCCACCAGAGAACGGCACTCACTCCACCACGCCCGCGGGGCCGGAGCTCGGGCCTCCTCCGGGGAACACGCGCTCCTCGCCCCCTTCTTTCCCGGGGTGCGGACAAACGCGGAGGGAAGGGCAGGAGCGGATCCTGTCCCCCGCCCGGCCGCGGGGGTCAAAGCACGCCGCAGTCCCCTCGGCTCCGCGGCCGAGGCACCCCAGCTCACCTTGATCCTCTCCACGGCCGCCTCCAGCTTCAGCTGCTCCACCAGCCGCTGCAGAGTGCTCAGNGAAAAAAAAAAGGAGGGGGGAGGGAAGAGAAAAGAAGGGGGAGAAAAAAGAAGGAAAAACAAAAAGAGGGAAAGAAACGA
The DNA here is from genome assembly GCA_013390005.1 of Calyptomena viridis. NCBI lineage: Eukaryota > Metazoa > Chordata > Aves > Passeriformes > Eurylaimidae > Calyptomena > Calyptomena viridis. Next base: position 49,254 of record WEIV01014166.1, on the reverse strand, counting down.
AAAAGGTGGAAAAAAGAGGGAGGAGGAATAAGGAGGTAAAAAGGGGAAAAACAGGGGGAAACGGACATAGACCCCCCTATCTAATACATAGCTACCACCCACCTAATGTATAGTCATGCACCTGTGTGGGCCTTTCTCTGGTGGTCACTGGTGGTCATTTGGGAAGGTGAACCCTACTCAGTTTTGAGCAAAGTTCCACTAAGGACACACAGAACCCCAGGCTGAGTGCCAGTTAGGATGTGACCTGCAGCTCCAACTTAAACAACTGCCAAGCAGAACATTAAATACAAAAGCTTTCCACAAGCATTAAGCAACACCTGTTTAACACACCTGATAAAGAAGGTTTGAAGGTGAGAATGGGACTATCAGCTTCCATCTGCAAGAAACATCAAAGGAAGGAACAGAGAATTCTTAAAGATTCAGAGAATTCTGCTTAAAGACATCAATGGATCACGTCCAAAGAAAGGCAACAAAACTGGTGAAGGGTCTGAAAGCACAAGCCCTGTGAAGAGCAGCTGAGAGAGCTGGGTTGTTTAGACTGGAGGAGGCTCAGGGGGCACCTCTCTACAACTACCTGGAAGGGGGTTCTATTGAGGTGGAGGTCAGTCTCTTCTCCCAGGTAAGTGACAGGAAGTGACAGGACAAGAAGAAATGACTTCACACTGCACCAGGGAAGATATAGATTAGATATTAGGAAAAATTTCTTCATGAAAAGGGTTGTAAAGCATTGGAACAGTCTGCCTAGGGAAGTGATGGAGTCACCTGTACCCCAGGAGTGTCCAAAAAACCTGTAGATATGACAGTTCNGAGCTGGGTTGTTTAGACTGGAGGAGGCTCAGGGGGCACCTCTCTACAACTACCTGGAAGGGGGTTCTATTGAGGTGGAGGTCAGTCTCTTCTCCCAGGTAAGTGACAGGAAGTGACAGGACAAGAAGAAAAGAATTCACACTGCACCAGGGACGATATAGATTAGATATTAGGAAAAATTTCTTCATGAAAAGGGTTGTAAAGCATTGGAACAGTCTGCCTAGGGAAGTGATGGAGTCACCTGTACCCCAGGAGTGTCCAAAAAACCTGTAGATATGACAGTTCATGACATGGTTTAGTGGTGAACATGGTGGTGGTGCTGGGTCGATGGTTGGACTTGATGACCTTAACAGTCTTTTCCAATCTTAATGATTCTATAAGGATAACCAGCCATGCACATGCTTGTGCCTCAAAGCCTCAGACTCATGCTGAATCTTCTCTGAGATCCTATTACTTTGCGGCACTTTTCCCCACAATGATCTCACCACTACCCAGTACAAGCAATCCTTGCTCATGCAGACAACTCTTTCTGAAGTTAATCTACGCTGGCTAAACTAGGCATAGTATTGTAACTCTCAGCAGTGTGTGAAAATTTATGCCCAGAAGACAGATATCACTTAGAACTACTACGTGTTAGGCTAGAAATGCTCAGTAGCCTCAGCTAATGAGGTGCCACTGCAGCGCTGTCAACTTTCTAAAGACATAGAAAAAGCTATCCTTCATCACAAAGATGTGTCACTGACCAGAAAACTTCTGCTGCATCCCATGAATTGATGTCTGCATCTGGTTATTTCCAAAGGGCTCATATGTCAAGAAGACTCCAAGCAGAGCCAGCAAAATGGGTCATTTCTAGCAGGTTGTATGATATCTGTGGAGGTCTCCACTCACTTGGTGTCAGGCCAGTGTTACAGAGAAAAAACACCATTGCTGCTGAAAGACAGTCCTGTCCCCTGAAGGGACTGTACCTTCATTGCACTGATTTCCCACTGTATTGTCAGGTCAGGAAATTAATTGTGATTAGAAGGAAGGTAAGCAAAAAAGGCAAAACAGATCTGTGTTTGACTCCATATTTGCATAATCCAAATACTTGGTTTGGCAAAAGACGGAGCAAAATGAGGCACAAGGTCAAGAGCAGCAGCAGAGCAGTTAGCATGTGAACCTGTGGCCACAAGTTTAGATCCTCTTGGATAGACATGCTCTTTTCCAGATATAATTGTCTTCTCTAACAATCAACACCATTTTATTTGTGCTTTATTCCCTTTGTTTCTACCACAGCAACTTAATCTTCCCCCTTCCACTCTTGCAGAAGAGGGGATGAACTAGCAATACACGCAAGCTGTGGTCATAAGCATCTTCACAATGCTCCTAAGATTACTCCATGAAGGCAAACACAGCTTATTCTATGTACCTTCTTTTAAAAAGTGAATTAAGTTTATCACTACACTACATTCTGCAGGGATGAACAGAAAATCTAGCAGTTCCTCTTCAATTTTACTATTGCATACAGAAATTTAGCATAATACTTCTACCATGCTTTTGAGTATGTTATTTAAAACAAAAAACTGAGACAACATTCCAAAAGTATGTTAAAGAGTAGCAAAAGCAGCACAGAGATTCTTCCATAAAGAATGAGGACAGGTCACATTTGCAGAATCAGAAACTTCTTACTTCAAAAATTAACAAGCATTTTAAAACGTTTACTTACTACAGGCTTCGTCAGGAGTTTGCATGCTCTCTGCTTCCAGAACCAATCTCCACAGAAGGCAGCTATCCAAGCACTGTTTTCAGCAGTTCCCTTCCGAAGAACTTGCTTTTACAGGTGTGACAAATTACAGGAGAAAGGATATGCTCCCATCTGCTCTTTCCCAGTAAATTACTGAAGAGAAATAAGGTAACTCAACAAATCATGGAAACTCTCTGACCTGCGCTGAGTAACAGAGAAAACCATAGTCTGCTGTTATGTATCATTTATTTTAAGTACTGAGATGTCTGACCAGAAGAGATAAACATAACAAATACTTTAGATTTTGAATTTAAAACAAATTCAGTGTGTATATATAAACTTTTATTTACATAAGGCATCAAAATTGCCCTTTTTAACAAAAGGGTCATTTTTCCCGTTAACCAATACTTTGGTGAAAGAAATGTCACATTTAGTAGACTAATATTCACTGGTAGACTTGTTCTGAACAAGCAGGTATAATCCAACGTACAAGATGAAAAAACAACACAAAATATTGAATCATACTATTTTATGAATTACTCTGTAGAACAAAGAATTAAGGCTTGTTTCCATTACAATGATGATCAATCATGCATCATTTATTCCCACACAAAATAAAATCCATTTCCAACTGGAGCAGGAACAGCAGTAGTCTGGTATAATCCCCATATTGTTTAAATTAAAAAAACCAATTTGGCATCTTAGAAATTAGATTGAAAAGTAGAGGAAAAGAGAGGAAAACAGAAAGTGGTCCTTGCTTTGGAATCTGATAAGCATTTCCAGTGTTGGTTTGCAGGGACCCTTCAATTTAAACGGGAAGAACAGGACTTTCAAGGATTGAACTAGAAACATTTTCAGAAAGACTGGAGTTATGGTTTCATTGATCATGAATGTGAAACATCTACCAAAAATACATTGTCTAGAATAATGAATTCCACACTGAGATCCCCAAGTAAATGGCATATATACATTGAGCTGAGCCTGTTTAATAGGTCTGATTTATAAAAATGGTAAACCTGTATTATGGTTCAGCCTGATTTAATAATTCCTGAGGTTTTGATCACTGTTAAATCACAGCAGACAAAACTCTGAAGGATGTAAGGAAGTTTTGCAAACCACTTTCAAAATTAGCACACATTTTGTTCAGCAACTTTCAATCGTCAATAAAAGTCAGTCTTCCGGGTCCTTCATTTTTCATCCACCGCCGGTATCTCTTCCATCGGGGATCCATGGCCATCTTCTTCTTCAACTCCTCTTCTTGTTCTTGTTTGTAGACCTGACAGACAGATGGAAGTTTTTAATAAGGCTGAAGAAACAGCTTAAGTGACTTTCAAGGGAGCTGTAAGTGTTTATACTTCAACCATTTGCCAGTTTACTGTCACAAGACTAAATTGAAACATGTAAGCAGACCTTGACCAACACAAAGTATGGGAGGACCTGCAGCCCAAGAGCTGTAGCTGGGGTACTTTGTATTTTTTGCTGAAAGCAGAACTAACTTCTTGTAAGATAGTGCTGCAAGCTCCAAAACTGTCCCCTAAAGAACTAAATGCTCACAAATTCAACAAAATAAAATACACAGTAAGCAATGGGTAATGCTCCTAAAGTTAAATGTGGAGTCCCTTCTTAGCATGCGTACTGTTTAACGCTGTTCAACTCCTCATTTTAGTTGTTTTTCCATTTCAAAATCATCATCTAATAGAATACTGCTATGGAACTTCTTATTCCTAATTAAGGTTCTCAACAAAGTTAATACCTCTGCATGATAAATAATTACATTTCTATCAAGAAACAGTGTAATTGTAATGAAATCTATAATTATCAGCAATTACCTTATAAAAAAGGCAACAGCATCTGCATTTTTATTTTGAAGGCAGTTTATGCAGATACAGCCAGCTTCAATCTCAATACTATACATGTTTATGTCATCTCAATGTCATCTGACTTCTTCTGACTCAGAAGGCAGTTAAATATAACGTTCTTCTATGCACAAACATAAGATTTTTAAAATATAGATTGCTACATAAATACACCAGCTCAATGTTCAGTGAAGAACCACTGGGAAACAGAAAAATATTTTGGAGCTCCATGATGCACCCATGTATTGAATTCTTGGTCTCTCCCATCCTAAAAGGGACACTGGATAACCGAACAATACACAGATAGACATATGCAGTGATCAAAGAACAGAGAAGCTTTTGAGGAGAAACACTTAGAGCATGTTTTTCAGTTTAGAAAATACACGACTAAGGTTCAAGTAAGGATATGTAGTGGTACACAAAAGCACAGGTAGCCCAAGAAGAGAATAAAGCATAATTAATCTCCATTTCCAGCAATACTAGAATGAGCAGGAGTCTGTGTGGCTTCAAAAAACCACCATCTTCTATTACCTTCTACACGTATTCATGAACTCTTGACCAGATGGCACAGCAGTCACTGAATGCTTTAATGCATTCAAGTGACTAGGTAAGTTCATTAAAGAAAAACTCACTAAAGCAATTACCTACAGACACCATTTCCTTTTCAGGAAGTCCCAAAGCTGCAAATTATATTGGATAAATGTCACTATACAGGTGCAACTTTCATATATTCTTCACTGAAAACCAAATGCTGGCCACCACAGGAGATGAGAGTGGACTAAACAGATTTCCCTGATGGCAAATACAGCTCTTTTATATCCAGTGACCAAAACATCACTAGTTAAAAAAAAACATGGATCAGAAACCATGGCATTTTTTCTCTACAGCAGGGTATCCATTCTATCTTACTTCTTTGACTAGTAGCATTACTCGATCTTTGGACTTTCAGATTGCTTTCTAGAAAACCCATCCTAACCTGGCATGCATACATACCTGCTAGCTAATCCTTTCCCCAGATTAGCATCTATTTTACTATTTTCCTCTTCAGGTTTGTAGAGTAATCCACCCCTGTCTGCTTTTGAAGAAGCATTCTCTTATTTCTGCTGTCCTGCCAACATCCCATTTCTTTTCCCAGCATATGCAGAGCAGCAGCAGCAGCATCTCCTCTTGCCCTCAAGGAGGCCAAGTTCATATTCTCAAATTTTCCTCTAGAAACCCCCCACCCAGACAGCCCACAGATGCACCTCTGTGGAACAACAGAAGTGTTTTGTCAGTCTGTCATGCCCCAGCATCCCAAGTCATTCTGGACTGCAAATTCCATGCTGTGGCTAATGTTCTTTCGCTGCTTTCACAGATAAAAATTATACATTGACTATTTAGTAATTGGCTATCCATGGCAAGAGCAGCAGTTGTGGCCAATATTACTTCTTATGTCATCCTTACTTGAAAAGGTACACAGCACTTAGGAACAGTCCCTGACTCACTGGAGGCAGAAGAACTACCACAGGACAGGTGGGGAAAAAACCCAAAACAACAACAACAAACCCCTGAGAATTAACAGCTTAAAGGACTGACAAAACAGCAGTTTTAGACAATCTGGGTAATTCTTATTAGGAATTATTGCTACTGGGAGAACAGTCTTCAACCTACTGTAATAACCTTGTCATACGCATTTTTATAAGAAAGCCTTTCATCAGATTCCAGTAAATATTATACACATACACGGATGTCACCTGACTGAGCAAATCCTTTCTCATACCCATGGGCATGGTTAGAAGCTGTTGTCTACCAGGTCGTGAAAACACACTGAGTGGTTGTTTAGCAATTTTCTATTTAGAAAGCAATAGCTGAAATCAAAGCAATGCTTTGCACAGAGCAATCCCAAGCACCTTCACAAAACAGCTGTTCTTACTCTGGGAACAATGGATAACTAACATTCCACCACAGCTACCCACCTCATAGTTTTCTCTTATCCACAGCTGCCGTTCAAGAAAGGTCTCTTTTTGATGATCTTCTAGGCTGTCAAACTGAGACTGAGACATTTTCATGTACCTTCGTATGATATACAGCTTCTCTTCCACACCATACTCTTGCCCTTTAATAGTGAAACAGTAAATCCACCAACAGCACCAAACTATGTATTTGCACAAGTAAAAAGGAGCAAGAAGGATCTGAAATAGAAGGATATCATATATCTTGGGCTTCTGATAACCACCCTTTATATCTATTTTATTTTTAATAATATCTTTGATGATTTCTTCCTCTTCTTCACGAATTTCTTCTTTAGACCGCCTGTTCTTCCCTTTTTCTTTAGTCTTGTTGAGTAAACCTTGCTGTCTTGCAATCTCAGTAGCTTGTATACGGTATTTTGGCACGGTAGCTAAGTAGTTGATAGCTTCATTGTAACTATTCCACCAGCTGAAAAACTGTAATTTAAGAACAGTAAAAGTGAAAAACTTATTTTTATGCAGACATATTCCTATTTGGAGGTTTGGAAGGGAAAAGAAAAAATAATGCTGTCATACACCTTTAACCGTAGTTACATTACAGTAAGGGTAAAAACTGAGGGTAACAGTACTACTGGGGTATTACAGAAGCTATAATCATTCCTCTGAACTTAGTACAGCACCTTGGAAATACAGATACAGAAGTGTATCTCACAGCAATTTACAGTGGCAAGGAAGGACAAGCAGATGCTATTCCGAATGGTTTTGTTCATGAGAAGATGGTAAACACCTGAAGGTTAATACCAGGTTGTGCCAGCCATTCTCAAAAGCCTCCTTCCTTGGAGTTTTAAATAAAGTAGCCAGTATACTAACACTTAATTATAAAATTGTCACCCCCCTCAAACGCAGACACACCCATTTAAAACAGTTCATTAAACACAGATCAAGTACGTGATGATCTCATTACCCTGACAGGATTCACTTTACAAGACTCAACATCCCTCTCTGATCTCCAACTGCCCTCTGAATTTCAATGGAGGTTAAAAAAACCCCCAAACAACAAACCAGAAATATACCGCCCAAGTGAACACAGAATATTCGGAGAGAGAAAAGATTCACAAGGATCATCATATGCAGCTCCTGGCCCTGCACGGCATAACCCCAAGAATGCTTCCTTCTGAAGATAGGAGAAGCATGAGGACTAGCCCAGAGCTGATACTGTTCCCATCTAATGCCTTGTAAATGACCTGCGCTGAGGAATAGAAACCATGGAAGAAATCAGACAGGCAGAAGAGGGGAAAAGTCAGCAGCCTGCTTTCATTCTTGGGACATCTAAACACATCTTACTGATGGAATGTTTTGAACAATGATGCATCTCACATCATTTACCAAGACAAAGTGCAGACATATACCCACCACACAGTCTTAGCAAAGGCCAGGAAGCAGAAACAACAGAAAGCAAGATGGGCAAACCAGTTTAACACAGATGTTTACACCGAATTTGCAATCATGTGGCAGGTGGACTGAAGGAAAGTGAGTGCCTCCACTTACTACCTAATTAAGATGTGAAATGAAACTTTTGCCATTGGAATTAAATAAGAGAAATTAGGTATTTGGTTGCATATGCCATAAGCATTTATTATTACAAGCTCTCAAATTCTCATCAACATGTTTTTTTATTTTAACTTCCAATATCCCACTAACAGTAAGATAGCTGCACTACAGAATAAGCTGTATTTTCATCTCTTAAACTTCCTGGCTATTTTTAATGATGTTTTGAACCGACAATCTAACAGATCCTCGTGAAAAGCCACGCACCTTTCTCCTCTTAAATATGTGTCAGCAACAGCACAAGTTCTCATCTAAAACACAGGCTGTTTTCTTAATCTTGGATCTACCACCTTCAGAGTAAACTCTGCTGAACCAAATTTGCTTCTCTCCTGTAGGATTCAAACATTAGTGAACTCCTGATCATCTGAATTGAGTCTTGAATTTAGTTGGCAATTAGTCTGTTTTTTAAAAAATGACTTATGCACCTTGACAAAGTGACGAGCACCAGTCCTGCCCGTGATCAGGAACAGGCTATTCTAAGCCCTCCAGGAAGAACTAAGTAACTTCTTCACAAAAGCTGCACTTGTCTCAATGAAGTTAAAAGAAACTAATGTATACTTTTGTCCAAGGTATACAAAGCAGTCAAAAAACTGCTCAGTACATCCTGACTTCAGAATTGTTATGGACACCACACAGAATCTCACCACAGCAGACAGGAACAGACTTTCTCACTTTTATTGCACATTATGAGAGGTGTCACTGCTTCTCTTTCTGTTCAGAAACTCACAAAGAGTATGATGCAAACATGAAATTTTACCTGAAACACGGAGATGGCACACACCGTAACTAGGATCACTACTCTGACATCCACTTTAGGTGCCAATCTCCTGCTGTAGTAGTGGTAATAATGCCTGTAATACTCTTCAGGATGATCCAGCATGTAGTCATAATCTTTACGTGTTTCTTCATCCTGCAGGATGAGATGAAAAACACGTCCAAGTTCAGATTCCCGTTTTCAGTTACTCTTATAGCTGTGTTTTACATCTCATTAATGACCATGCTGCTGTAAAACTAGTGATGGATTAAGTGAGTATAAAGTACAGAGGAAGATTTTTGATCCTCTTTTCATATTATAATTATTTTGTTCTCACACTTATCCCCCCATGCAAAGAGGACATGCGTAATCTTAAAACGAATAAGCAAGCACTGCATGAAGGCATTTAAAACTGGAAGATAGACAAGCAACTGAAATCCATGTATCAGGTATTTTTAACTTCAAAATGGAGAGTCCTGATGGACTGGAGTTAATAAATATTTCCCTGGAAAAGATTTTCAAATTAAAAACCTTTTATGATATTGTTTTACAAAACTTTTAAGAAGTAGTTTACAGGGCTGTGGAATCTGCACAATGGAAGGCCATTTCAAAACCTCATTGTTCTCATTTTCTCTGAGTTTTTCCTCATTTTCCCCCATATAATTTCGGGACGGGAAATTTAATTTTGACAGACTCAACTGCATTCCTTTCAACATCTACTGCCCCCAAAACACTTCCCTTTTTTAATCCCTTGCAGCCTTAAGACACTTATAGGTCTATTTCTTCCATTCCTGGGCTCCATCTTTGCCAAGTCACACGTTTTGCTCTGCTAAGCCTGTCCTTACAGATCCCATATGCAATTCGAGTCAATGCTAGTCTTAAAGATGTACCTCTAAGATAAAGCTCAGTCGGTTCGCCATAAACAAATGATAATTAAAAATAAATATTTCCAAGAGAACGAACCCTAAACAAAAAGGGGTTTTCAAGAGAGCTCCATTCTCCTCCCCGCACTCCCGGACTGGCTACCGAAGCTTTTCCGAGGTGTTTGTCCTCCCGTCCCTGACTGCTTACCGGAGCGGCTCCGGCCGCGGCGGTGGTCCCGCTCTCTCACCTTGAGGGTCTCGTAGGCGGTGGCGATGAGCAGGAACTTCTCGTGGGCCGCCTGCGCCCCTCCGGCCCCGCCGCCCGCGGGCTCCCCGCGGTAGCGGTCGGGGTGGTACTGCCGGGCCAGCTGCCGGTAG
>WEIV01014166.1:21712-36003 GCA_013390005.1 Calyptomena viridis | reverse complement strand
GGCTGGGCGCCCGTGCGGCTCCTGGCACATGACCGGCGGTGCCGCAGCCGCCCAGCGTTCGAGGCGGAGGGAGCTCGGCCTTGTGTTCTGTCACCTCCAGACACCTTTCTCAGAGGTTCCAGGGCAGCGCACGATCAGCTGCTCTTTGGAGAAGCCTATACAACTTCAAAAAAAGCGGGTTTTCTTTCCTTGCTTTTCCTGTCCCGGCATAGCTCTTGATTCTTAGCCGTGGAAAGTTAATAGCAAGATAGCATATGACTCAGCCAAATGAGAGGGCCTTTTGTTGCCCTGAAATAGTACTTAGCCGTCGCCAGGGAGGAAGGGCAGAAGAAATATTTAGAACATATTTATAATATTGGCTTTTAGTACTAAGGCAGTTCTGTGTGATGTGTCTAAAGGGGCTTTTTTTGTTGTGAGCTTCTTAGTTCTGCTCTTTGTTACCCTAGTTGAAGTAGCATCTGAATGGAACAAGGCATATGATAATGCGGGAAACGTCCCTTACGTAGCTAGGATCCCATGCTGGAGTAAGAAGGATCTTGATCCTACATTGATCCTTGAGCTGGAGGACTCAGATGCCAAACTGTTTATTCCATTGACAAGTGGGATAAATTCTAATAATGATTCTCACTGCTGCTATCATCCAAGCAATTCTGTTATCAGCTTTACAGTGCTAACGTGATTCCCTTAGTGAAACCAGTCAGTGCAAGATCTTTTGTTTGTAACTCTTTGGCATTTATCTCTATGTAATCTAGCTTCCCAGCCTCCAGATCTGATCCTGCAAAAAACTAATACTCAGCCATGTGCCTGTTGCTACACGGCCCTTTCTGTTAAGCTGTGCTAAAAGGACAAATGTCCTTTGATTGAGGTGCACAATAATTACATATTATCATTAAGGTTATTTGACCACTGCATCTTTCAAAATTGAGGCAGTTTTATTGTTTTGATTAGAAATATTTTTTATTTGAATAGGAGGAATCTCTTTTTGGACCTTTTTTCGTGGTTTGTTCTTTTTTTTTTTTTTCTGGTCCCTGCCACAGAATAGAAAGTATTGTAGTCTTAAATAAAAAAATAATTAAATGTAATGGGGAAAAAAGAGTAACTTGATATAGAGAAAAAAAGGGAAACTAAGCTTCTCTGTGGGCTTGCTGTCTTTTGTCCAAGTCCTCTGCAAAACAGAGCAGAGAGTGAGAGCAAAATTCCGTGCATGAAGTCAGAATTGATCTTCACTTTTCTGAAAAGTATCAATCTGACAGATTGGTGTGACTGGCTACAAAATAAATTATTTCTAGAAATGTTTCAGTAAATCAAACAAAAAACTCTGAAACCCTCCTCTATTACCTGAGCTCTGTAGAACCATTACATCTCACCAGCATCTTCACACACTTTCTTTAAAAGGCCTATCATCAAATAAGAGTCCTGGGTACAAAAGCATTTCAACTTCACCTCCTGGATGGCAGAGGTAGATTTGGGAGCAGGTCCCTGATAAAGCAAAAGCTCAAACACACCCTTTGGTCTCTCCAGAGACAGGCAATTGTTTCTGCACTATTCCACAGGCAGAAGAAAGAATAAAACTCATCTGCTGTGCAATTACTAAAACAAGAGTCAACTTCTTGTTCATATGGTATTAGACTCTAGGAGAAAATACATCTAGTATGATTACAACAGCAAACAGTGAGTCAGGAGTTGCTGGTGCTATTCCTGGCTCTACAAGTAACCCATTATGTGCCTACAGCCAAAGAACATAAGGGATCACTTGTATAAGCAGGCCAGTCAGCAGATTGTTTTACAGGACCTGACTGGAGAAGACTAGGAAGGCCTTTTGGAAATGGGAATATATTATCTTTTTTCCCATCCTATTCTTCCATTTTATAGAAAAGCTTGAATAGCACACCAGAATCCAAATATTTGCAATATGCCAGGCACAGGTTCTCCATTTGAGTGGCTGACTATTGTCCCCAAGATTAACTTGCCTCTCTGATATCTGAACTCTTAAAGCTTCACAGCCAACTTACTGATTTTGCATTAATTTTTAAACTGACATATCTTATCCTACCTTCAAACAATTTGTCCTCTGAAATAGTAATCATCCTTACACGGTGCTTATACAAATACAGTTTATATACAAATACACAATAGTTTGTGTTTGACTGGGACTATAGATCAAAGCTTCCTATAGAGAAGTGAATATAAAGCAAGGAAAACTGGTTTTCCAGTCTAAACCAAATAGCAATTACTCTTGTTATTTTGGGACAACACATCATCCTAAAAAGAAAAGAATTTATTTCCAAATATGCTAAAATTTAACTATTATTATTACTTTTGTTTTGATATTTACCAAATGGAAGGAAAGGGCATGTTGTTTCTGTGAGCAGGCCGTGGGGTTTTGCTGTTGCCTTGGGAAACTAAAAGATCAGTTCTGAACTAACAAACCTTAAAATAACTCTGACCCTTTTATGGACAGTGTTGCAGGATTTGGAAGTTCATAAGGCACAAGCTAGAGTCTTATTGTCAATATGGCTTTCATGTAGAATTTTTATACAAATTATCTGTGTTTGAAAGCTACTTCTTTCCTTTTTGCATTTTCAAGGTTGTTAGTTACTGAAACCTGTATTTCCCCTTGTAGTCTTAAATGGAGATTGGAAAGAACCAGAAGTGAAATGTGCTTTTTCTCACAGATAGGTAGCTGAATTGCCATGGTAACCTGGGGATTTCAAATTCCAAATACACCATGTCTGGTCACAAAAATTGGACACTGCTGTTGGAAATGGGGATATAAAGATACATCTTGTTTTTCTGCCCTTTTGTTTCTTTTACACATAGTGAAAGGGAATGTCTTCCTTATATGCAACGCCTCTTGTTAAGTTCACCATATTTATGTTCGTCCTCTTGTAAATACCTTTTTTTCCTCAAGAAAATGCCACAAAAATTGAAATATTTTGTGAAAGTACTGCACAGCAGCATGGAAAGAAGTGATTGTGCCAAAGCACATGAATAACTGCTACAAATTCTGCGGGGACTTAATTTTATGTATTTTAAGAGCAAAACTACTTAGTATTGTTTTTTCTACTCATGCACTTAATTCTTTGTTGTGTTGGATTGGTGTTTTTAATCCATAATACAATATTAACTGTCATAGCTGTGGCACGCATGATGTGTCTAAGATGAGTTATTAAATCAGATATTACTTCTCAGGTGCTTTGTAATGTAGTGGGCAAGTCTCACTGGGACTGTAGGTGGGCACATAGCTCGTAGGTGGATTCTGGATGCCATAGCAATCGTCTTCCTTCTCAAGGAATAGTGTCCAGCTTTCATGTTTTTAAAGGGAAACTTGCGAGAGTATACTGAAGTGATGAATTCAATGATATGCAATTTAATCTTTTTCCAACAGTCCCTGCCAGAGCAAGGAGCTCTTAATATGGAGTGAATCTAGAATGCTCACAGTGATCTTGGTGATCCCTATGCCATTCTCTTGCTCCTCATGTGAAGTTTGTTCTCAGAGAGGTTTTTGTAGAGCCCTGCAGGGGTGGAAATGGGGGGGTTCCAGTTGTTGTTTCCACTAAAGTCTCTTTCCCTTCCTCTTTTCTCCCTTTCACTTTTGCCTTTCTCACCAGTGTAAATAAAATAATGGCAGTCTTTTGGGGGTTTTTGTAGTGTAGTTCATTGGGTTTTTTTTCACTTCTCTGGAATGCATTGAAAGTTGGTTCTTTCCATCTGATAGTGTGTTCTTCCTCCAGTCCATAAAACTTCATCAAAGTTGAACTGCATTATGGACTATAGAAGTACTTTTATAAACGTATGTGATTGGCTAATACAGAGTGTGCTATAGGTGGGAACCAATATCAAAGAAATAGAATGTTCAATCCTCAACTGAAATTTAGAACTGTGAAATTGAGGAAGAAGAAGCCTTTGTAAAACTTCAGATCTCTTACGTACTAGCATTTTAGATGGAGATAAAGCTCCTTGCTAAATTACTTGCTTCATTACTTCTGTCTTCTACTTCTTCCAGAAAAAGTAAAAATTTTCTTTAACGGTATTAGTCAGCTATCAAAAGGGAAAACTATAGGAAATGTGTCACTGGATGGACTGCATTTTAAGTTCAGTGATGACTGGTAAAGGTAAAGACTGAGAGAAGTAAAGCTTCCTGTTAGATTTTGATGCAGTTACTGTCAGGGTATGGTAAGATTGCTGTGGTAGTTCATTTCAGTTGTTAAGGCTTTTTCCAAGCAGTTTTTGCCCTTTTTTTCCGCACACCCCCTCCATGGTAGTAAAGCAAGTTAGCTGTCTTGCTTTACTTATTTTTGTTATCATATAACCTAATAGTTCCCACCTAAAATTACAATTATGTAGTTTTACATAATTTACATGCAGTAGGGGCTGTAAAACCAGATGGAGAAGGTTTTGACTTTTTACTTAAAATCTTATGAAGTGTATGGTGTGGAGAAGTGAGATGGGTTGTGAGAAAATCCTTTGTCTTTTTTGATGTCTGTTGCATAGTGGTTAGCTCACTCAGCTGGCGAGGACTGGACAGGGAGGCTGTAAGGAGACATAAGAGGTAAAGGTGTTTGCCCCGTGCCAGCTAGCCGGTCTGCAACACACATGGAGGTAGGACACAGCATCTGAGACTGAAATACTTCATCCCCAGCTACTTTCCTGGACCACTGTGTGTGGTGCATTAAATCTCCAGGGTTTATGCTTTGCTGTAATGAGTGCTGTCAGCTTGAAAGATGGTCTTAATTGTTAGAAAAAAACCTGGAGAAAATGGCTGATGTGCAATACTTGGGAGGGTTTATGGTTCCTTGTTTTCCTGTCTGCTGCTATGGATACAGCCTGCATCAGCAGCATGAGAGAGTGCTCTGACAAACTCCTGACCAGTTTCTCAACTACAACCAGGCAGTCAGTATCCTTGAATTTGCTGGAAAGTCTTGTCGTCCTTGTGGTTAAGTGAAGGATACCTGATGACAGTAAAGGGCTTAACCAACTATGCAGTAGAGATATGAGAAAAGTAATAAACATATCTTAGAGGCAGTGTAAATAAAGGGGTAGCTTTTTGTCCTCCTGATCTCTGTTATTATTATGGTTACTTCTGCTTTTAACAGCATAATAATGGAGGAAACTAGAAATGGGGTAGATGCTTGCAATTCAATGCATTGCTGCATTTCCCGAGGCCACGTGTGGAGTGGTTTCTGTGCCTTGCAGAAGTGATGGGGGGGTCATGATGAGGTTGTGAGACGCTAAGGACATCCTGGAATGGGGGATCATTGGCAGGGGAGGGGGGAGAAGTATGACACAAAAAGGAAGATGAAGAGATAAGAAATTGTTAGGAATTAAAAAAAAATGGAATGTGGGGTAAATGTCATGAAGCCATTGACTACCTGACATCCTGACTGTTCCGTGAAATGTCTGAAGCAAGAAATTGACTCACAGCTCAGTTTACGTTATAGGTGCTGCAGAGTTTTGGCTTGTATTTTCATTAAAAGTAGAATTCCATAGTCCTCTGTCTTTTCGGTTGCCTGTCATATTTGCTCTGCAGAAAGTGAAGTCTTGGTATGTTTGTTTCATCTTCTTCNAAGGAATGGTGCTGTGAGGACTCTTAGTGAACTGGCTTGAAAAATAGGACAGTAAAGGCTTCTGAAGCTACATCATCATAGGTTTGCTGTCTAGAGCTGTATTTGCATTTCAACATTGCTTTTGTTCACTTTGGTTCCAGCCATGTCCATTTGTCTCAGTCTTTCCCTCTGCCTCATACCAGTGCTTTTTTTTTTTCCCTGGCTCTGGTCCTTTAAAGTCCTTTACAGATACTAAGAAGAGTGCTTCTCTTTGGTCTCCCTTTAATCTCAGCTGGCAACAGGTCACTCTAGATTAGTCTTTAGGTGAATGATTTCTTCCTTGTAGGGTGTCTTAACACCTTTAGTTGTTCAAAAGCCCTGGGTCTCCTTGCTGCCTGTGGGTCTGGCCTGCATTGCTGCAGGATGAAAAACAGATGCTTCTGATCCTGTACACAAGGACTCTTCTCAATCCAGGCGTTGCGAGTGCCACTGTTTCTAGGGATGCTTCTGGTTCTAGCCACTGGGTCAGCTGGATGCTGGTGCTTAAAATAAGGACTTGAAACAGAGGTTGGGGTTTTTTGCTTAAGTTAGCCACATGAATTAAACATTTGCCATGATACAAAGAGCTAAGAAAATGTAAATTTCTGGAGCCACCTACTGATAAAGGACAATACGAGAGGGGAGACCAAAAGATACAAGAGACAGATAAAGAAACCTCCTGTCTCCAAACTGGTGGAATCAACAAAACTCACTCAAGACGACACCAAACCAGAGCTCACGAGCAGAGGAGAAAAGTTCAAAAGTTCAACTTCAGGAGAACTGGCCTTTGACCACAGAAAGGAGCCTTTCTGGGACCACCAAAGCAAAGGATGCATGCTCAGAAGGGTGTGAACCTAATTAACATACAAGGCGAGGACAGGTTGGGCCAGGGGTTGAATATGCATGAAAGAATTATGTAACCCAATACATACGGAACACCTTTGTAAATAAAAACGGGATTCAGGCTGGAGTAAGGTACACAAGTCTTTGGAGAAATATCTCCCTTGTGTCCAACTCTGTTTTACATACCCACTTCATAATAATCAAAAGTTATGGAGTTTTCTTTATTCTGTATCGTTTCAGACTTTTCCCTTGTTAGCCTGTGTCAGGATGTCCTGTGAATACTCTGAGTATCAGATTTACCCTGGAACAGTACTCTTGAGCTTCACTCTAGCTTGTTTCTTGTGCTTTCAGGTGTGCAGCCTGTTCCTCCAAGGGAAGTCTTAATTGCTTCTGTCTTTGTTAGGACTGGTCTCCATGTAATCATGGAGGCTAGTACTGGAAGCCAGCAGGCTTGTTTCTGCCGTCAATACTTTTCTCAGTGTTAAAAATGCAAGATGTATCTGTGCTGAGTGCTGTTGATATATGAGTACTTTAATAATGTTGTGCAGCATTTCTTACAAGCCCATTGGGGATATCCAGAGAAAGTTGTTTTCTTGCTACAGCAATTTTGAGTTTCAACTAGTTTCTTTTTTTTTTTTTTTAATTAACTGCAGATCAACTGGAACGTGTGTTCTTGCGTCTTGGCCATGCAGAAACAGATGAGCAATTACAGAACATTATTTCCAAATTCCTCCCCCCTGTTCTCCTCAAGCTGTCCAGCACACAGGAAGGAGTTCGCAAAAAGGTAAGGATTCTATTTACTGTAAAGCTGTGTTGTCCTGATCAGGAAAAAGGAAATGCCCCTGATGTATCACATTTTGCCGTGCTTGGATGTTCTTCTGTGGAAAAAAATACTCTTTGAGGAAAAATTGTTATGACCTTAATAGAGAATCTGTTTTTTATACTTGTTAGAGTTTAAACAACACAGTCATTGCTTGTAGCAGCACAGACTTTTGCAGGTGTGTGGAGGTTTCCACTTGAGGCCAGCTAGCTCTGAGTTACTCCGAGACCAGCACTTACTGCCATAGAAACAATTGCCTTGGCTTCCAGGTTAGGGCTGTTGTGCTTCCAGCCTGACTTAGGGCACAAGTGAAACAAGCTTGCTTCTATGCAGGGGATACCATGAAGACATACTTACTGATGTTATTCATTTGGCTGATAACTGGAATAAGAGCAAGAACCAAACAATTCTGAAGATGGAATTTGATGCCTACCCGAAGAAAGGTACTTCAGGATGTACATGAATGATAAAAACTGTTTGGACTTTGCCTGTAACCAGGCATAGGAGCAAGGACCAAGCACTAAGCAGTTTAAGAGGTATAATTTAAGATGTATCTGGGGAATTCAGTTCTCTGCATTGGCATTAGGCTTTATGTCTGGTGATAGAAGTGAACCAGAACTTTTTTGGAGCAGAGTGCAGACAAAGTGTTTGGGGTTAAAGGTGGAAAAGAAGCTTTTCGTAATCCCATCTTGTCTTGGAGAAATAGAGAAATTATCATACCGTCACTGGATTTGAGCAGATTTCAGAACCTGCAAGTAACTATAACACAGACTTCTCAAAGTTGTGCACAAAACATGATCCTAACAATGATTACGTGAAAGTGTATCCATAGATGTCAAGCCATTCTACTGTGCCAAAAGACAGATATGACAACTCAGATGGAGTGTTCTTCTGCATACCTGCTTACCATGTGCACTTGAAGCTGTGAAGAAGGGCATTCAACCAGCTAGTGAAATTTCTTGGGGGTTTTTGTATGACTTTTTTTTCCATTGTCAGTTATTTTGGAATGCTGTGAGATTGAAGACGGAGCGAGGACTACTTTTGAAAACTACTAAGAAGCCTCTCAGTCACCCAGAATATTGTAGTAGTACTACTACTCTTAGTAGTCTTTGTTAGAGTGAATAATGAAATAAAATGCATTCTTTGTTTTCTGTATTTAAACTATAGAGTTTTATCTGCATCAGATGATAATATTATAAGCAATTATAGCACTTCCCTGTGCTACTTGGTTTTTGTCAAATTCATTGCAGCTGTGGAATTACACTGAATTCTTCTCTTGCCATATCAGTGAAGGGCATTTGACTTTTTCAGGAAACAGTTTGGCAAATTAGTTAAATTCTAGGATGTCTTCTATCAAATCAGTTACCCTAGGAGTGTCAGACAAAGAACTAATGCAAGGTAAATTCACTGTGCTGGTTCAGATGTGCTCCAAGAACTATTTTTGCACTGGCAGCATTTGTGCCAGACTGGATAACCGTGCTGCTTTAAATGTGGCCCATGTGAAGCCAGCAAAAACATAAGTTGTACTTCAAAGTGCAGACATTCGCCTGGTTCAGGTCTGAAAAGCACTGCTGGATGAGATTGTTAGTGCAGTGGTTTGACATTACCCACTAGAGAAGCAGGACAGGAGCTAGACCCTCACACATAACAAAATCGAACAATGTCTTTTCTTACCATCCACAACTGGTAATTTGAACATGTTCCTCAAGCTCTGTACTAGTGGTATTTTCTGCCAGTTCTCAAAGATCTGTGCAGACAAGCGTTTTCCTCTCTGAAACAGTATGAATTTGTAACAGTTATTATAATAAATTGACAACAACAAAGTTTGATAGCTGTTAAGTTTGTCGGCTTGTCTCTGTATCAGACACATGGTTGTGGTCAGCTCTGCAAGTTTCTCTGGATTATAGCTGGACGTTATTTTGTTTGACACCTAGTCATGGAGTGCATGTAAAGATGAGGTCTTAGCTCCTGTAGCTCAGCCCATGTATGGTTTTGCAGTTTCCATCATAAACTTCAGTGACAGCAATTTAGCTGCTTTTTCAGCGTACTATGACCAAGGCAATGATTGATCAAAAGCACAGGATATCCTGGCTTTTTTACTTGAATTGCTTGAAGTCAACATGAATCTAGGACTGGCTCTGACTGGTTTTACTGGAACTGAGCTGATCTCATCTGATGGCACTTACATTTTTGTACCACCTTGCCTGAGAATCTGATAGGGTTTGGAAGCGAGATGCAGATGTTTCAGAATAGATACTTGTTCCAGAGTAGAGATTGTAGTTTTCAGAGTTCCTCAATTCAGTTACAGTATCTTATTTAGTGAGTTTATAAATGACACTTTGCTGATGTTATGCCAAGAAACTACTTAATGGTATTATAGAATCATGGGATAATTCAGCTTGGAGGGCCCTTAGAAGGTCTCTAGTCCAATGTCCTGCTTAAAACAGTCCACATCAATTTCAGTTCATGATGCTGAAGGTTTTATTGAGGTGGGTCTTGAAAAACCTCTGAGAATAGAGACTGTACAAACCTTTTGGCCTCAACTTCACTGCTTGACAGTTTTCATCCTGAGACAGTACCACTTTGCACCCCTCTGGTTTCAACATGCTCTGGCCCTGGCTTAGCTTGCTGTCCACCAGAGCCCAGGGCCATACCCCAACCCGAGCAGCTGCCAGTTCCCATTGGCATTGCTGCCAGGGCTCTGCAGCAGGGTCAGGCAGTTGTTATTGCTCCTGCCTCACATTCACAGTCCTCCCCTTGGCTTCCCCTCCTGTTTGAAGCATCTCGGTTCTGTAATGTTTCACTCCAATTGTAGTTCTCATAAACTTATGAGAACTTTATTATAGGTGGTGTTTTTTTCATAATTTTTTTGGTTTGTGTCATGAATTCGCGTTATTCTGCAGCCCAATATAGACCAACAATACAGATTTCCAAGTCAGGCTCAGTTTTGAGGGATAGTAACCAACTGCAGAAAGAAGTGGTTGTCTTCAGTAGTCCTTTCTAATGTTTCAGTTGATAGAGGTTATTGGTTGTGGCATGGTTTGGGACTTAGGTATTTGTCTTAACAGTGACTTGAAACACCTCAGAGTAGTTTCAAGATAATACAATAAATTAAGGCTATTGTTTTCTTAGAGATTAAATAGTCAGTAAGCTCAGGCCTGATTTGTATATAATAGGTCTGCCTAATGGGCTGAGGATGATGCATGGAATCCAAAGCAGTAACATCATCGGTGGTTCTTTGAGGTTTTTGGTTTTTTTCTTCCTGTCAGGTCATGGAGCTGCTGGTTCATCTGAATAAGCGCATCAAAAGTCGTCCAAAAATTCAGCTTCCAGTAGAGACATTGTTAGTTCAATATCAAGATCCCTCTGCAGTATCTTTTGTCACTGTAAGTGTCTGTTCTTCCAAGACCATTTGCTGCTTTACTTGTAACAAGCAGAATATTCTTTAAAGCTCCTGTATTTAGCTCTGTCAGTTTTCCTATTAAGTATGTTACTATTACGAGGTTGCTGCTTTAAGGGCTTTTTGTAAACTAAACTTTACAGTCTGATGTGGATGAAACTTAGTTTCGTAAATCATTTTTCATTTCAAATTACTGATAGTTGCTCTTGATATTTTATGAATGCATGAATTGTCACTGCTTGTATTTTGGAGGATCTGTTCATTGGTAGAAGCTGCATTTTGCAAGCAGCTACCAAACCTTATCCTAATGTGTGAGAATCAGTGTGACTGAAAACACCTGTATCTCTCTGAACATGAGAACCTGTATTTTTATGTAGTTTTAGGATCAATACCTTTGCTAAGCAAGACAAGATGAAAAAAAATCATAGATGGCAAAACTTTACTGGATTATTTCATTCAATCTAGTTTAAAAAGTGAAAATAGTTTAAAAATGTTTTTGTGAAACTGAGACAATTTACATTTCAGTTTTAGTAGATCTATTGCAAATTACCACCATGAAAAAAAGTGATAAAATCATAGGGAAACTTTGTATTTTTTATTGTACTATTCAGTCATGTGTAGCATAAGTTAAGAACAGCATCATGGGAATTTATGGAGAAATATTTAGACTTTAAACAGCAGTTAACATAGAAGTAATCTTAGATTGTCTTTAAGCAAGTGGCATTATCTGGATTTCACCTTTTAGAAATGGCCAAGAGCATCTAGGGTGGATGTGTTTTGTAGAGCAAAAAGAACCATCATCTTGTTTGAAGACATACTTGACATAAATTGTGCTTTTGGCTGGACGTGTCAAAAATCTCTTTTCACTCCTGTATCTCAGTGATGTGTATTGTTTTGCGTCATAAGCCTTCATAAAATTTAAGTTAAGTGCCATCTACAAAGTAGTGTAGTGCTTCCCTTTTCAGCACTTCTTTCAGCCAGGTCATTGAACACAACTCTGGAGTTCTTGACTGGATTTAGATCAACAGGATAGCAGTTAGTCCAGCATTCAGTATTGCTCTGCTATGCTGTCTTGTCACTGAACTCTTAATTTTTAATTATGGTGATTTAGAAACATGTTTTCAAGAGAATCCTTGCATATACTGCTGACTTTGTATTTGTTCGATATTGCTCTCTTATTTTATTTCAGAAATAGGTGAGAACATATTTGCTTTCCTTGAAGCTGTTTGTCAGGTACAGCTGCTTTTAATGAAATTATCAATTAATAAGACAAGCCAAAGAGTGGTTTTTTTGCATTTTTGTTTTCCACCTTTTGAAGCGGAGGTCTAGCATAACTTCTGAGTAATTATTGCTGAGCCTGCCCTTTAGTAGCTGTCAGTCTCATAAGTCTTAGACTTAAGAAATTGGTCTTCCAGAACATAGGTTGTTCCCAACACCCAGTTACGTAACACAACATAAGAGATTAAAGAACGCATACTTGTTTTGCACTGTTGCAATACTGTGTACTTCTTCTACTCCTTTAGAATTTTACCATAATTTATGTTAAGATGGGATACCCCCGTCTGCCTGTGGAAAAGCAATGTGAGTTGGCTCCAACCCTTCTCACTGCAATGGAAGGGAAACCTCAACCACAACAAGACAGGTATAACTACTTATTTTTGGAGTGAAATCTGTTGGTATTGTTTTAGTGAAATAATTTGTATCAGCTGCTAAAAGATTTCTTTTCCTGGGTACTGTCTTCATTGCTTAGGATGTTCTTGGCTTGTACGATTTGGATCCGCAATTCAGTAGTTTGGGTAGTACAAGGAATTTGTGTAGTCTAGTGCTGTAATAATACACAGCAGACTCCCTCTAAGGAGTATGTCTTGCTGTGGAAATTAAATGCCTGATTCATATCCACCATACATCTCAATCAAATTCTGGTTAGCAGCTTAAGATCAGACCTTCAGTAAATGTCCTCTGTCCAACAGCAGGAACAACACTAGATGTCCCAGATTGCTTACTCTAAAGTGAGAGAGAACCAAAATTCCTACTTACCTGAAGCACTAAGTTATGATAAATAAAAAAACACTGAAGTTGGGGATTGCTGTATACTAACCTCTAGAAAACATTAATGATGGAGCTGATTCTTACTTACATTGAGATGATTTTAATGCCATTTTCCAATGCCAACACAGTGGAAAATAACTTCAAGCACTCTGTGATGGTGTGAAAGTACTGTAAAAATTACCTTACTGAAAGGTCCTGCAGTAAAATCTTGCTTCTATTCATCGGATCAGTGTTAATACTTGTCATGTCTTGGGAGCGTCTCTGGGTTTTGCCCTGTCCAAAAACCAAGTGAAGAGAGCTTTGGAAAATCTGACTGTACTAGCATACAGTCAATGTATTTGTCTATGTTTCTTAAGGATGAGAGTCCTAGATTGTGTTCTGTGGAATAACTATGAAGCTCTCAAAAGTCTGGACAAAGGCAGTGACTCTATCTCTCCAGATGTGTCTGTATGTACATTCATGAAGACATATGTCCTATTTTAAGGGCAAATCCTAATTTATCTTCTGCCTTATGTTTTTAGGTACATCAGGTGGCAAATAGAGGCCACTGGATTGTGAATATGTTTAACTTTTCTTAAGATTTTGTTTTTTGCTATTAAGGACCAGTTTTCTTGTAAAAGGTTTCTCTCTTGAATGTTATGAATAAACATGTGTGGGTTTTTTTAATGCTTGCAGTAAATATAATTGTTTTTCAGCCTAATGCATCTTCTAATACCAACCCTTTTTCACATGAAATACCCTGCTGAACCACTGAAAGCAGCAGCTTCTCCCTTTAATCTTGCTGAAAAGCCAAAGACTGTACAGCTGCTTTTGGACTTTATGTTGGATGTTCTTCTTATGCCTTACGGGTGAGTTGATACCAGTCTTCTTTAGTATCAGTGTGCTCTTTACATGCAAAACGTTACAATCTACACCCTCGGAAACTCATTTAAAATATGCTGTTATTTCCTAGCTCAGATGAAGCCAGTTACATGTTTTAGTTAGTGTCACCATTTAATGGGGACAGTTGAAGTGAATTAAAGTAGATTCAATATCAAATTGTTCGAGACTTGTTTGAGTATAAGGATAGAAAAAGATTTTATTAAAAACAGAAAAATAAAAATAAATGTTATGTATTAAAAAGCACCCTTATCCAAACAATATAAGCACAATATAAACAATATAAAAAAAACCCCAAATTAAATTAAGTAAGAACCACAGGAGTAGCCAACACGCAACAAAATGGTCCTTCTCGATGAAATAACATAAGCCTGAAGCAAATTTCTGCTTGCAAAGCAGGTATGTAAGATGAGGGGGAAATTTCAGAGCTGATTTCTGGTGGCTGGGGGCAGGGGAGTGTTGAAGGCAAGAGAGGGCTGGTGAAAGCAGGAGCTCCCCCAGGGACTTCCCGGGGAACAGAGGGAGAAAAGGTTGGAGGTGGAGAATGAAAGAGAGCATTCTGGAATTAATTAATTAATTATGGAGAGCATAAGCTGGAATTAATTCCTCCCCCTTTGCGATTTGGGGACCTGCGAGGGACAGGGCTAGGCTTGGGGACCCCGAGAAGCCTGGTGGAGATGGGAAGAGGGGCTAGCTCCCACCCCTGCGATTTTTG
>WEIV01014166.1:5383-21444 GCA_013390005.1 Calyptomena viridis | reverse complement strand
GAGCCACTGGGTGCGAGGGACAGCAAACACAGGTGGTGCCGCTGCTGCGAGCGGCACCGAGCCGCACACCATGGGGGCACTGGGCATTTCCTGGCAGCAGGCAGCTGCAGGGACAGGGGCTTGGCACCCGCTGTGCATTGCCCTGCTTGTAAACAAAAGAGAAAGTTTCCCATAAAATAAAACTGTAACAGTTAGGTAGATAGCAGGGGGATAATTTGAAGAACTGGATCACCATCCTTCTTATTTTAAAAATCTCTTTTCTATTTAATTAAGTGTTGTGCTAATCTGTCCTTAACTTTTCTGACATCAAAATGAAACTGTAGATCATGTGACCTATCTGATAAATAACCAAACCTTTAATGTAGAAGCCTGACCAAAATGTGTGCTTGTGGCATTTCAGATTTTGTATGTCTTCAGTTATTATTAGTCTTGAAGACTTAACCAAAGACTTTTATTAATATCGGTTTTTACACCTGTATATCTTGCACGCCACACACATACATACATACATAATTAACGTCCGGGGTTCTTTTTCAGTTCTCTCTAGATCTTTCTAAGAACACTTCCATATATGGGAAACAGTAACTAAGCAACAAAATAGTTAACTTTGGTTGGTTGGATAAATTTTGTCACACGTGGGTGTTGAGTGACAAGCGAGAGTCACCTTGTTAACACTCTGTAAAGGCCATGGCTCCAGGCTTGATTACAGCTATCTCAGGGTTTTTGGCCAGTCTATTCATTTGTTAATAGAACTTAACGACCTTACTCTAACATGTGCTGATCTTCCTGCATTTGAGTTGTTAGGGTTATACCTCTGAGGTCATAAGTAAGCATAATCTCTGAAACTTGTGCTTTCCAGAGTGGAATCTTTAATAACATTTGTCTTTCATCTGTCTTCTGGTGAAAAATTTTTAAACTGCAATGGTGTTGTCTTAGTATGATTGCTGTGTCTGAAAGCAAGAAGAATGTACAGAACAACCTCAATTTATTGAACACTGCTTTGTTAGGAACTTTCTAGTATCTAAAATCAATACAGTCTCAGAATCTGTTTTCCACTTTTTTTTTCTATTGCTAGAGAGCTTTTGCTTTGAAAGAAAATAGAAATAATTTCAACAATAGAACACTACTTTTTTTCTGACAAAAAAATATTTCCTTTAGGATTAATTCCAATAAAATTTTTCTGAGTACCTAACTTTTGCTCACCTGACTGTATTAACCAAAGGGAATGAATTTAAAATGCTAAGCATATGATCTTTCTCCAGGTAGCTTTGCTGGAGACCGTGCACTCATGACATGTTTCAGGGGCTACGTCCTTTCTGATAGAGTGTATAGAATGTTACAACTTATAGTTTAAAATGCCTAGCCTGCTCTTCTGTTCATGGCTCAGGCTCTTAACTTCACCCCCACACTGTTGCGGCTGTAGCTTCAGCAGATGAAGGCCTCGAGTTTTGCAATGAGACTGTTTCCTTTCACACTTCGGTACTCTGACCAAGCGTGAGTTTTTTAAATTATAGAATTGTTTGGGGTGGAAGACACCACTGAGAAAATACTTAGATGTCAAAAGTAGGGAGTAAAGGTTTTAATTTGATTTCCAGAAGGTGCTCAGAGATGGTCTTCAGCTAACCTGTGGCTCTGGATTATCTGTCTCCTAAAGTCTTGCTCTCTAGGGTGAGACTGCAGTGGTTTACAGCTAATTTATGCTTGTTAGAACTTGCTCTGTGATTGCTCAGTTGTGAATTAGCCATTCCAGTCTGCATGCAGTAAAGTAACCAGAAACCTTAAATATAGGGTTTAAAGCTAATAATCGAGTTCAAGTTTTTAAAGCTTTGACTAATGAGACTTGGAATGAATGTTTGTCCATATTGTTCAGACTATACCTCTTTTGGTTGCCTGTGTTCTGAATGCAAAACAGCATATGGCTGGCTGGGGCAAAATAATTCTTGTTGGTCTCTGCACTACAATTTTGATGCCTTCATGTTTCCAAAGATACATGGAGAGATGGAGTGGCTTTTGTGAAAGGTTGAAGATGTGCACAGGGCAGCTAGACTAGCCAGTCTTCCAAAAGACCAAGATCTGTCAAGTTAATCTTTTTATTTTTACTTTCCTTTCCTGCCCAGCACTAAAACTGCCATTTTTCAAGACAGTATCTAGTTTATTTTTATATCACAGTTTGTTTCTTACCACTTTTGTGGTATATGCTTCATTGTTTCTCTTGTTAGGTTTGTTTTTCACAGAAGTCATAAAGATCTCGCTGGAGTTCTTAGCACAAGTGTCTTGAATGTAGTGCTGGATGAGTATACTTCTAATGCAAACGAGGTAATATTTTTGCAGTTTGTAGCCTGAGAATTCTTTCTGGAAATGCCAGTTGACCCTTCCTATTCCTGTCTGAGGTTTGTTTTCAAACAGTTACATTGAGATCTTACGGCTATTGTAAAATATGTTGTGATAACTGGTAACAGAGTTTCAAATTCTGTTGTATGTTAGACTCATGGGATTAATTAAAAAAGATTGCATGAAGTTGGACAAGTTGTGTGTATTCCTCCATTCCAGCATCTAGTTCAGCTGGCAGTGTGGTTTGGTAAAGCCTTTAATGAAAGTCTTTTTTTCCCACCTGCTTAGGTTCGTATTGAATGAATCTCAAAGTCGACAAAATGTGCCCTTGGCCCAGGGCTCTTCATCAAGTAGCATAGGAGGTTCTGGAATCCCTCAGCCACCTCCAGGGATGAGCTTTTATGCAGCCAAAAGGGTAATTGGAGATAGTCCATGGACACCAGAGCTACTAGAACAGGTACTCAGAGCTGTGGGGCTGGTTCTTGGTGAAATGGAGATGGGGACAGGGATGGTTACAGATAGAGGAATGGAACGCCTGAGTGAAATATGTAACCAATTCCGACCAGGTCTTTAGTTTCCCTGAGGGAATTCTTTGTGGGACTTGGCAAAATTGCTTAGGGCATCATGCAATAGTGGGATGGGAGGAAAGTGCCAGCAGTTCTCAGAGGTGATTAGGAAGCAGCCTAATCTTATGTTTTCCTCCTAAAGGTTACAACAGTGTTCTCTGTTTATGAAGCTTCCCTTTTTAGCAGTGACATAATAGTATCCATAATGGTAATGTTGATACTTTGCTGCAAGTGACTTCTTTGACAGGAGGCAAGAGGAGTGTTGGGCTAAAGAGATGGAGAGCGTGTGAACATAGCCTTGGCAAACAGAAGCCATGATTTCCGACATCTGAACTGCTACAGTTACTGTAACATCTGCTTTTTTGTCAGTAATGCTGTCTTTACTTTCCATGGTGTTGAACAGTGTAAGCTGGGGATAGTGAAGTTCATTGAAGCTGAGCAAGTGCCCGAACTTGAAGCTGTTATACACCTGGTTGTAGCCTCCAGTGATACACGACACAGTGTTGCTACTGCAGCAGACCTTGAACTAAAGAGCAAACAAAGGTATGGTCTGGATGTTTGGCAGGGACAGTGCTAGTGTTCCTAACAAAGCTAGCTGCAATGAATATAATGCTCCAGAGTCTGTGCTCTGAAAGGAGGAAGGCTGCAGTGCCCTGTGTACCTGTGAAGCTGCCATGTATTCACACTGGGCTGAGAATGGTGTGGCTCACGAGCTGGGAACATCACTTGGCTCCAAAACTGACAGCTTTAGCTGTGTGATTCTGATCATTTTTGGTACTGCTTTTGAGTCATTTTCTTACTAGCTGGTAAAGAGTGTCAATGTTTTCCACGTTGCCCTCTCTGGGTTATCTATGGTTAATAAGGCCTTAATAAACAGTTCCCAGAAAAGTATGTTTTCATTTAATTTATTGAAAGAGTGAAGAGACTAACTGTGAAATGGACTGTAGTCTAGGAAGTTTTTCAGCAACTGTTACCTGCTTTATTAAAACTTGAGCTGCAGTTCACCTTTCATCATCTGAAGACAACGCTTCTGTCTAACTCATTGAGACACCAGAGTAATCGCTGTTGGTACTGTTTGCTGCGATGTTTATTGTGTGGTTTGCTGTCTCAAGTAGGAGATGGGAGCGAGACAGGCCTTGAAATGTGTAGGTGGCTGCTGTAGGACTGTTTAACTTGGAGTCAGACAAAATAACTGTGGACGAAATGCATGTTAATATGTAATACTAAGTGTCTATTTTAAGAAATGTATGTTAGATCATGGGTTATGATTGTATATTTAGTTGGTAGATTACCATGGTGTGTATGTCTTGTTTCAATGAGAGAGAAAGGAACATACAGGTTTCTCACAAATTGTTTGATAATATATTGTCAGAAACTGTAAGTGTAATCACTTCACATTCTTTATGATTATATATTATGTGGATGTGGAAGAGTGGTTAGAAGTCAAACTGCTTCTGTTTAAACTTTGGAAAGAATATGAATATGATGCAAAATGCTGTAAACCACATATATTTTGAAAAGCATTCAAAGGTTAGAATCATAACATGTTGGTGTTCAATGCTGTTTTTTCTTCAGTTTAATTGACTGGAACAATCCTGCTATCATCAACAAAATGTATAAGGTGTATCTTGGGGATATACCACTGAAAACCAAGGAGGTAAGATTTGCTTTCAGAGTTGCATGTCTTGTTAATTTCCGAAGAAGTTATTTTATGTGCCTAATTTTATTTGAAGAAGACATAGGTGTATTTCTGAAGTCTATCACTTCCTTTGATCTCTGCTTTCACTCAACATCTGTGCTATTGAATAACTTTTTTTCTCTGTCCAAATGTGTTCAGATTTGCAGTAGAAAGTAATTTAGCTAACTTAAGAGTACTGTTGTCCAAAGATGCACTATTTAATATCTGTTTCTGATAGGGATCTGTTCTGAAACCAGAAATGAAACGAGAGTCAGTCAGCACCCGTGTTAAATTAAAGATAGTTCCTCATCTTCTGCGATCCAGGCAAGCTGCAGAAATGTTCCCAGCTAACATTCAGGTAATGCTTATGTTCCAAAGCTGCTCTTACTAATAAGCTTGATGATACAGTTCTTCCAGCACTAAGTAAAGAAGCATTGTTACTCATGACAGTATTTAAAGAAGAGGGAGAATTAGAAAACCTTTGCAAGTCTCTGATCTGCTTCTTCTGCCTTCTGGTCAGGTGGTTTATGATGGACTCTTTGGTGCAAACACAAATGCAAAACTGAGAAGTCTGTCGTTGCAGTTTGTGCATCATATTTGTATCATGTAAGTAATTCAGAGGGCACAGTGTTTTTTAGCTGTTTTTCTAGAAACCACTCTGTTTGATAAATATGTAATTGAACTAAGAAGTACTAAAACTCATAGAAAGTAAGGTTTTTTACTTAATCCTAATAGCTCTGTCTCTGTGCTTGCACACAATAAGCTGTAGTTTCTCAGTTTAACAAAACTGAGAAAAAGTAGTACTAGAGAAAATAATTTTAAGGGATGTAAAAGGTAATATTTTGTTTGTTGGTGTCTCTAATTGCAGTTGTCCAGAGAGTAAAATAAAGCCATTAGGTCCAATGCTTTTAAATGGACTTACAAAGCTGATCAATGAATACAAAGAGGTAAGATGAAAGGTTCTTTACCATGATTCTTCATATGAATACCAGCAAAAGACAAATATCTTTGTGATGGAAATTGATGAATCTTTGTGGTGGATGCCTGAGATTACATTTTAACAAGTTATCCTTTGACAGCTTAGTTGGAAGAGAAGCAAATACTTAGATTTAAATATAGGAAAATATAGGAATATAGGAAAAACTATATATTTAAATATAGGAAAACTATTTTATTTGTTTAATGCCTGTGGATAGATGCTTGGGCACCATTTGCAAAGTCTCAGGATATAAGCGTTGGTAATCCAAAGGTTGAAGCCAGAGTGTTATCTAGCTTGCTGTTACTCTGGAGCACACAGAGACCTCAGCTCTGCATGACTGTCCCATTGTGATAAGCAGCTGTATAGACCTGCTTGTAATACATTCCATCCTACCTATCTAGAGATGGTATTTTTATGGGAATAGCAGAACAAACAGAACTGCAAATGTCAGTCTGGCCTGGCTAGGTGTTTCCAGTGCAATTTCAGAAGGCAAATTCCCCACCATACTCCTACATGTACCTTACTAAGGGCTGATGTTGCAGATAACCACTTCTGCAGCTTTGAACCTCTTGCTGCTTGATTGGAGCTGTTGAATATGACTTTTTGGCCTGAGCTGGTGTTTGAATGCATGGGCCTCCTCTGCCACTGGGAATGGAATGAAAAAGGGGTGTTTGGGAGGAAGTACACCCATATATCAATGTGCTGTATTGGTCATCTGCAGGTCAGCTGTTGTGCAAACAGCTTCTTTTGTTTATAGCTGCTGTTTAGGTCTAGTGGAAGATTTCTGTCCCTCTGCTACTGTTTCTTTTACTCACCGAATCTCCTTACTGTCTCTCTTGAAATAAAATGGGATTAGATGAGACCAGAAAGAATTTTGCCACCATTTCCACTTGTTTGGTTTCTTGGAGAACAAGTGTGCTCACTCTGTTCCTATACAATGCTTTATTCTTGGATAGAAGTATTATATGTTTCAGGATTCTTTTTTTGAAGAATGCTCAGTTTGAGCATTTTGTAGACAGTATTTAAAGTAAGTGTTTAATTATAAAAGATATGCCCTCATGTATTTCTGGTTTGGCTGAATTTTATGTGTTGTTTTATCATTCAAGGATTCAAAACTACTGTCAATGGCGTATTCAGCGGTGGGAAAACTCTCCAGGTAACTAAAGTATCATTTAAGCAATGAGATGTTGAATAATTTTTTTAGTGTAATCAGTTAATTTATCAGCACAAAGCTTTATGCCACCTACCAATTTTGCAGTTGAATTCACAGTGCAGAGAATAACATTCCTCACGTGACATCTCCAAAGATGTAAAAAAATGATTTTAGTGGATAGTTTCTGTAGCAGTGATTAATGGCAGCTCATGAATTATGCACAGAATTTATGAAATAGTTCCACTTTCTGGATTGCCAGAAACATAAATTTAAGGAATGTACACCAAAAACCACAGGGCGTGAAGCTAGACAAGTGGAATGTTGAGTCATGTGCTGGTGATCTAAGTGATTGTAAAATGTCTTACTTCCCAAAGTATGTTAAGGGAGGGAGAGTGTGCTGCTTCATGCTGGATATAGGTAAGATAAGGCACGTGTTCTGTGCTGGCTCTGATTGTTTGACAGTTAAAATGTAGGATGAGGGGAAGACCAATGAAATGTGAAGTATTTCAATTAAAAGAGCCAAAAGCTTAATGAATTGAAACATCTTGTTTCAGCTGAATGCTTAATGAATTAAAACATCTTGTTTCAGCCGAATGCTTAATGAATTAAAACATCTTGTTTCAGCCGAATGCCACAGCTCTTTACTAAGGATATAGCACTAGTGCAGCAGTTTTTTGAAGCTTTATGCAAGGTGGGTGCAATTGGGGCTTTGGGGAATCATTAATGGTTTTTGCTGGTTTTGCATACTTCTTGACACTACACTCTGTAAAGTGAAACCTCTTGGTTTTGTACTGCAGGAAGATGCTGATACTAGGCTTGCCATTCAGGAGGCGTTGTCTATGATGGTTGGAGCATACAGTAACTTGGAAGGAGCTCAGCGTACTCTGATGGAAGCTCTTGTAGCTTCTTATTTAATAAAGGTATTTTCAGTGGAGTCAAAATGACATACCTTAAAAAAAAGGTATTAATTGTTTTCCTGTTTCCTGACACTTCTTGTTACATACTTTAAGAACAGGTCTCAGGTCTCCCTTTTCTTGAATATATTGGCCTGTTGGGAGAAGGGGAGGTTTGTATGCTCAAATGAAATATTTTTGGTATGGCTTAGTGGCTTCAAGGAAGGTGACAGTGCAGTTCTCTATGTTCTGTTTAGCAAAGAAATCAATCTGTTATAATTATTGTATGTTTCTCATAGTCTCCTTCGAAGGAAACTGAGAAGTGCAAGCTTCAAAGATGGTGTCTTCTGAAATGCTTTGGGACAGCAAGAGTTTGGTAGAAAGGCTCATTCACTGCTAAGTGGGGTTTCAGTGGGCTGTGTGATTTCTGACATAAGGTACTGGGAAACTCCGCAGTTCAGCCTTAAGACACTAGTCTAGAGTAAAAACACTTCAATGAATCTCTTAATTTGAGTACCTTTTCTGTGTTCAGAATACCCCAGTGGTCTGGATTTTCAGAAAGAGTGGTTTCTGTATACTCTTATGTTTGTATGGCTACACAGTCTGACTGGAGGTATATGTGTCTCTAGTAAGAGATGATTTTCATGCTGATGAGACTTCCACTCTTCTAGGTCTCCAGGCAATACCTTTCAGAGACTGTCTATACCTTACAGAGAGAATGACCACCCTAAGCTAGTGTTTCTTTTCCACCTCTGCCTATGCTGCTTCCAAGTGTAGGTCTGTTTTTTGTGAATAGATGATGTATGTCATCATAATTTCTGGATGGAACAGTTCAGCTTGCCAAGAATGAGTGATAACCCTGATTTATGATTCCCCAAAATGCGCATATATTTAATTAAACATGTCATTCCCCACTTGTGTATATATTAGAAGTTAGCTTTTCTTTTCCCCATCTCCTGCCACATGAAGAGTTAGGGCATAGTGTCTCAAAATGGCTGAACTCTGACTCATGTTGGTACCAGAGGACAAAACAGGAGACTGATGTAAAAGTGATTAGTGCAAGTCATTATTGCTGTCATTTAAAACTCAACCAGCCATATGTTTCTGTCTTTTCCCTTTAAGCCTGAAGTTCAAGTACGTCAAGTGGCTGTGAAATTCGCTAGCACAGTGTTCCCTCCAGATCACATCCCTTCCAGATACTTACTCCTCTTAGCTGCAGGAGACCCGTAAGTTGTTTTCCTTTATAGGTTATTTTCCTATATACATACATATATACGTGTGTGAGTGCGTATATATTTGCATCCAATATATATTTGGATTAAACACGAATGCATATATATGTGTATGTAAGTTTGTACATAAATAACTCACAGAAAATCAAATATGATAAATTGGAAATTTAGCTTTTACACAGGAACATCCTTGGCTGTTCTGTGCAGAACTGTTACTGTTCTATGGTAGTCTTTGCTTTGGATTGTTTTTCTTGTTTCAGATGAATTGCTGTCACTAAAGCACTTCATGTTAAAGTTCAGTTGCAGTGGCAAAGTAGAAATGCATTTGTGCTGGTTTAGAAGTAAACCGGCAAGAGAAATTAACTCAGTTTGGAAAGACCACAAGTCAGAGCTACAATTTTACTAAAAAGATCACAGTACATACAATGACACAAGATAACAAAACTTCTTTGACCCACAAGAACAAAGTACAACCCAGCCCCCCTGGGACAGGAACAGCACGGTGCTCGTGAGCTCCTGCCCCAGCACTGCGTGGTGCCCCTGGGTGCAGAGCAGAAGGAAAGGAAAAACTTGGTAGTTGGGATTATGGTCTGTTGAAGAAATGGTAGCAGTCTCCTCCAGAGTGGCAGCCACAGTCCTGCTGGAGTTCTGTTCCCTCTCTGGGTCCGATAAAATGGTTGCCCAGTCTCAAACTTCTAGGATTATATATCCCCAGTACCTTCCCCAGGGCAGGGAGTTTCATAATGGTGTTTTATCTCTGTGAGTCCTAGGATATTTTGGATCCTTTGATGTGGGCCACTGTAAGTGCCTATTGTGTCAGTGCAGCTGGGCCCATCAGCAGGGAGGACCCTCCAGCTGGGTGTGGAGGTGTTAATGTCTCCCCAGATCTCTTTCCTTATCTGTTGTGGCCTGGGGTGTGAAGTGTGCTCTGAGCAGCTGTTGCCAAATGATTTATCATTCCCATCAGGAATGACAGAGAGAGTGTAGAATACACAGTTTTTGGTTATACCCTCATAGTGATAAACCAGTCCCAGCCCCTGTAACTATGACAGCATTAACTGAAATCAGTTTTGCAGTGGCCAGAAATTTTTTCCTGTCATTTTTTTCCTGGCCAGTTCTGTCAGTCTGGTTTTAGCTTGTATTTATGAAGAGTCAAGAGCATGTGCTTGTGAGAGTTGCCTCGCTCTGCTGAGGAGTAGGTGACTTAAATTACACTAATCATTTAATTTGTAGTTTTCTGTTGCTGCAGTGTAAATGGTGTTTTCTTCCAAACTTAAATTGCTCAATTTTGGTTGTGACTAGCTATTGTATAACTAAGGAAAACTAAACAGATCAGTTGCAGCAATAGCTCTGTTATTGCAGTGTCAGCACTTTAATAATTATAAACCTGGTAGGCGTTAGCTGAAGCTTCACTATAGAAAGTGATAGGGAGGAGTACCAGATAGGAAAATAAAGACATGGGAATCAGGAACTGATATTGGACACTAGAAGGATGTAAGAGCAGAAGTGAACTCATCCACAGAGTTTTACAGAGTTCACTCATTTATTACCTTTTTTCCTTTCCATCTTTAAAATAAATAAATCATTAAAAGTTCTAATGCAAGATTTTTTTTTCTCCCTTCCTTTAAAAAAAAACCCTAAACCCACATCTCATTTAAAAACTGTTCTCTCTCCCCCAGCTTGCCAACATTTCTTACTGATCGTTAGAGGCCATTTGTTCTGTGCAAATAAGTGTCTGTTTTTAATCTTTCCTTCTGAAAGGCGGGAGGAGGTACATGGAGAAGCCCAGCGAGTACTGAGAACATTTTCTGGAAAAAATGAGAAGGAGAGTTCTGGGAAGCAGATGCCTGCCTTCCCTGAAATGGTCCTTTACATTCAAGAAAAGGTATAGTGCTTCTATCCCAATGAATGACAAATACATGCCTGATACTCAGGCATGTGATGGTCTTCCCTTCCCTGTATCTGTCTCCCCTCACCTTCCCTGAGGAATAAAGTTAGTGAGAACCACACATAGTATTGCATTGCCAAGATTAACGCCTACTGTTACTTTGTGGCAGTAATTGCAAGAGGATCCAAGTGTTAAGTAACTAGGCAGATCCTTTAACAAAGGGAGTATTTTGCTTTGCTGCAATTGGTGCAAATCATGTGTGAAATGGGCAATCCAGTGTTCAAGGCTGATAATCCAGCATATTTCAGTTTTCTCACAAGTGTGTTCTGAAGGCAAAGGAAGACCACTTTCTGTTTGGCTTAGTGAAAAATAATGTGTCTAAAACAGAAAAAAGATTCTGTGCTATAAAGGAGATACTGGAACAAGTGAAGAAGTCTGATTTGTTGACTTGAAAGCTTAATTTTTCGTCTTAATTGCAGTATGTGGAATAATGGCCATGTAAATAGCCATTCTTGAGTTTAGTGGATGTTATGCCACAAACTGGACCACTCAGTTTGCTCTCACTGTTTGCACTGAGTGCTCATTTAGAGAAGTGTTAAAATATAGCCTGTGTTACACCCTTCTGTGTATAGTAGCAATAGTACGTTTATAAGCTATAAAGAAAATACGGAGTCACTGACAATATCTCAGTGTGAATTTTCACATATCATCAATAATTTGTGACTGTAGAGGATGTTTGAGCAGTCTGTATGCATTGCTTGATACAGCTGGCTGAGATGCAAAATGGCTTTCCTACATGAATTAGCATGATCCTTCTCTCCCTCTGCAAGAAAGTGTACCTCAAAGAGTAGGACCTGCTGGGTGTGAATGGGAATCCATTCTTCAAGGAAGTCAGCTTGAATTATTGAATAGAAGGCTTCTTTAATGATTCTGGATGTCATTGAGATTACAGTGGAGCATAAGATCTCAGCATGTTGAGAGAAGTAAGGATCTGTTGACATCTGCAAGTGCCTCGTGTGTTTATTCAGGTGCAAGGCTGCCTAGCTGAAAGAGCCCTGCACTGATACGTGTGTTGCCTATTTAATATATACATGCTGTTCTGCAATTTTTGAGGTAGGTGTCACTGGTAGTCTCCTATTGATGTTTTTCTGATGAAATATTCCTCCTTGTAATAGCTGACACTTCCATGGAACGGAGTTGCTCACTTGCTGCAGCAGCCTTCCACCCGCAGGGTCTGAGAGACTCCCTGGCCTTTGTGTTGCAGCATAGGGCACCCACCTCATATTCCTGGGGAAGCCTGGCTGCTCTGCAGCTGCTCCAGGCAGACCTGCCATCTCAAAGCTTCCTGGCTGCCTGTCAGTGGAGTGCCTCAGAGTTTGAAAGTTTGAGGTGCTTTGTTTGTAAATTCCAGAGCACTTTTTTTTCCTGAGGGGAAGAAAAAATGTTGTACTCCTTCAGCTCCTCTACCATTCCCTCCCATGAATTCAGAGATTGTGCTTTCTGAATTGATAGGTATGTGAAGTAGATTGACCTCAACTGTACTGTTTCCAAGTGCACTGTGCCCTTCTTGTTACAGAGCTCTTGGACATTTTCAGTTGTTAAGTGGAGGATTAACAGTGTCACATCAGCAAAATGTTATTGACCTTTCCAACATCCCTGCTGTTATGGGTCTGAATGTTCCACTGTTAATATACTATGTTGTTTAGGCCTCTCACAGGATGAAAACCCCAGCTAAATATATGACTGGAACTGCAGCGTTGCCTTTTAATCCTGCCACATTTGGAGAGGTAATTGCTTGATTTACTTCCTTAAATATGTATATTATTATTTATTTAGGAGACACTGCAAGGAGCTAATAGCTACCACAAGTCACCTATATTCTAAAATTCTATTAAACAGATATTGGGATTAACTCTCCATGCTTAGTCCTTAAATGGCAGTCTGAACAGGATTTTAATGGTAGTTTGGAAGGAATGTTCCTGAGAGAATTGCTCCGTTGCTCTCTGCAGCATACCTAATGTAAGAGCATATCAGAGGGAGAAACTGGCAGTCCTGTGCAAAATCCTGTTATGCTGCTTGAGCCTGTTCTTTTCATAGCAGATTCCCAGGCTTCAGAGATCTGTAGACCCATACTCAGATAGGAAGTGAGATCTGTATTAGAAGTGTGTTGGGTTGCATTTGCCAAGTTGGTACAGGGTACAGGCTGAACTGCCTGCAAGCAAATGGCATCAGCTGATGAAAAACCCAAGT
The DNA here is from genome assembly GCA_013390005.1 of Calyptomena viridis. Lineage (NCBI taxonomy): Eukaryota > Metazoa > Chordata > Aves > Passeriformes > Eurylaimidae > Calyptomena > Calyptomena viridis. The sequence continues at coordinate 8,474 of WEIV01014166.1, read as the reverse complement.
ATCTGCATACGATTAATCTGTAGAGAGTGATGCAGGCACTGTAGAGTTGTCTCCTTACACAGACATACTTACACAGAAACTGGTTCTAAGACTTTTTACACTTTATATTTGTTCCTGTCTCTGCACTGAGTCTTCTGTCTAGATTTGATTGAAGAAGAAACTGTCTAGTTTTGGTTACATTAAATACAGCATATTCCCTGCTCTTTTGTCTCCTCTCTGGTTTTTCAAGTGCTCAAGCACTCAGTATCCCATGTCTTTATCTTCTCTACTTAGATAGTTCTGTATCTGCGGATGTGTCTTGCTCACAGTGCTGGTGTGGTGCCAACCTCACAGAGCTTGGCAGATATGCAAGATCATGCTCCAGCCATTGGACGTTACATAAGAAACCTCATGTCTGGCAACCATGTATCTTTCTCTTCTTCCTCTTCTTCAAAAAGTGCAGAAACCAACCCTGTACATATATATATTGGCCTTCTTCAGCAGCTGTTGGCTGGTGTTGGAGGTAAGAACCTGTGTGCAGGTGCATCCTGAAGAAAAAAATGTCTTCTCTTCCTAGCAATGAATCGCCTAGTGCTTTAAACTTGGCTACAGCAGACACAGAGTTGCAACGTGGACTATGTGCTCTTTAGTTTAAACTTGTTCTCTTCTGTGCTGTTGTGTAGGTGAGAGAAAGCAGGGCAGTAAAATTGCAGCATCATTTGACATAATAATGTAAAATTGTGAAGCCATTGTCTGTAACAGCTTCCTCACCAGTAAATGCTATGTCTTCCTCCTCAGTAATAGTCCATCTGCTACAAATGTAGTCTAAAACATTTGAATGCCTTTAGAAAAAAATGCTACGAGATTGCTTTTGTTGGTTTCCCTAATATTTCAGAGAAATACTATACCCTAGTATTCTGTATTGTTTGTTATCCCTAGTGAATTACAAATTAATGCTTTGAAATGCCTGGTACTTCTTAACCTCTTTTTATAACTGATTGTTAGATTGTTGTAAGTATTGGAGTTGTTTAATAACATGATTCTTTAATTACTGTTTAGGTTTGCCAGTCATGTATTGTCTTCTAGAAGTTGTTTCAGTGTATCCAGACAAACTAGCTACCAGATTTGTAGACAAAATGGATTGGATAAAGGTATACTGAAAACCCTTTTTTTGAGTTGGTGGTTTTTTGGTNTTGTTTTTTTTTTTTTTGTTTTTTTGCTGGAGGGGATTTGGCATTAGCAAAATGTGGCATATTTCTCATGGTGAAACAGAGTATTATTTCCAATAATAATAATCATAATCAGGTAATAATAGTAATAATCAGACTTAATTTGAAGTCTGATATTTCAGCTTACAGTCAACACCTCATGAGATGTGATGTGTACCAGGAGGGGAAAAATTATATTTTGGTTCTTTGGTGTTGCTGATTTTGTTCGTTGACCTACATGTTCCAGGTAATCTCTGTTATCAATGCTGTTGGCATAGCCAGGTTTTTCTTTGCAAAAGAAACTGAAAACAAAATTCTGCACATTTTTTTAAAAACTGTTTAAAAATGGAAATGCTGTGAATGGCTTTTCAGAAAATGAGATTAATTAGATCCGTAATTGTTTTAGAGGCCTTTCTATGCTTGAGGTTTTTTATTTGTTAGCATCAAAAAAACCCTCCCCAAAACCCCCCAAAAGCTAAATAAACATAAACTGGAGCCTGTTTGGGAATAAGCCAAAGAGAATTCTGCTTTCCCTAGATTCTTTTCTCAGACAACCCAGTGCTTTTTCATGAGTTGCTTCAAACATCCAGGATTTTTAAAACTCCTGCAGGTTGCCTTTCCTTTCACTGGGGGAATCTGGCAGAAACAAATATTTAATCAAGGTAAAAAAAAAAATTACAATGTGTTCTAATAGTTTCTCCTGATGATACCTGTGCTGCATTGCACCGTGTGCAGTTCATCACATCTCATTTACATGCAGGTATAAACTGCAAAGGAGAGTACTTAAAAACATTCTCCTTCTCAGTATTCCTCATAATTTGTAAAAAATTCTTCTTTTTTTCTTTTGCCTGGTGTCCATTTGCAAAATTAAGCTTGTAGGGGTGGTTACTGATAGTACCTAGTTTCAGAAATACTGTTGTAAAACATCCTTTGTGTGTCTTTGCTTTGCCAAGGGAAATGAACAGGTTTGGGGGTTGTTAGAAGTCAGCTGTATGATCTGACACAAACCTGGAGTTGAAGTTAGTGTTACGTGCCATTTCTTTTTTGTTGCCTTGGCTCATTTTGCTTTATTTATGGTAGCCCAAGCCATTCAGAGATTTGGATATGAATTTTTCATGCAAGTCTGTTGCATTATGCATCACATTACTGGTAGAGGTAAGATTATCGTAACAAATGATCCAATGCTTCCAAAATTCAACTTTTTAACAATTTACCTAGCTAATACGAGATCTTAGCTACAAAGTGGATAATACTGCATTGAGAACTGTGACTTACTGGACACTTTTTTTGTCCCTCCTGGATTTAAGTGGTTTCACCTTCTTGAGGCTCTTTTTCATTTGATTAATAAAAACAGTATGGAAGCCTCCAGTAGCTCAGGGTAGGTAGTGGGTTTAGAGTGTGGGGGGTTTTAGCTCATTATGGATGAAAACATGAAAAAAACTGAAGGCAAACTTGACCAGAATTTGATCAGGATGTTTTGACACAAACCTGGTGGGTGGTCCTCTTGTGGCCACTCGTCATCTTCCTCTGAAACACTTCAGTGTGTAATGAATGTTTTGCCGAATTGAAGGCTTTGTTTCTTGCTAAGTGGTAATGCTGTTGGTTTAAAGAATGATTTCTTAGATAAGAACTATTTATGTAGCTCCATTACAGTTGTCTTTGTATATTGAAACTCTTTATGAACAGACTATGTAAGAAGTTGCCTCTCTATGTCATGGTTTGGTTTCATGTTTTTAAACTCCCACAGAGCCTGATGAACACTAACAAGGAAGAAATGCGCGAGCTTGCAGCCCTGTTTTATTCTGTAGTGCTGTCTACTCTGTCTGGAGATGAGCTCAAGGCCTCCTTGGAGCAGCTGATCAAGATGACAAAAGACAACCATGTAATTACCTTCCTTTATCTAC
>WEIV01014164.1:60948-111461 GCA_013390005.1 Calyptomena viridis | reverse complement strand
GCGTGTTCAGCTCTAGGTTTTGCTCCAACATGAGCTGTCTAATTAATGTTCACTGTCCTTAATGCTGAACTGAACTGTTATGATTCAATAGTAATGTAAACAATTTTTTTTTGTTATTATTTTTGTGTCATTAAGACTAAGTAGACGAACCTATTTCAACAGACTCATAACATTTCTTTTCCTACCCAGAAAACATTCTACAGTGGTGGACTGTACTGGAGATATGAAGCTTAAATACAAAATAATTAGATAAATTGCCTAAATTTCACTACGGATACAGAGTATCTGTTCATTATTCTACTAAGTTGTTTCACTGTTCCTGTTAATACAAGTCATCAGGTTTTTACAGAACCTTGTCACCCATAAGCCAAAATAATGCTCAACAGCATCAAGTCTCATCTGTCTTTTAAGACAAACACACTCAAATATCTCCTGCTTCTAAAGAACTGGAAAAATCTCTTCTCACTCTTTGTGTAAACAACTCTTTATGTAAGAGTTGTACACTAATTACTAGTTGAAGTTTAAATATCAGCATTACTTTAGAATCTCATACAAAGCAGTCCTAAATTGAAGAGTTCTTCTAGGTAGCCAAACATATCTTACATATCTTCTGGGCATATTGCCATGCCCAGGCAGATTGTGTGTATTGGGTTTACGTAACATAGTTTTGTTAGCAGGGAGGCTACAGGGTTGATTACTGTGAGAAGCTGCCAGAAGTTTCATCCATGTCTGACAGAGCCAGCCAGCCAGCTCCAAGATGGACCTGCCACTGGCCAAGGCTGAACCTATCATGAGTAATGGTTGCACCTCTGGGACAATGTGTTTAAGAAGGTGGAAAAAACCCTGCTGTACACCACAGTCAGAGAAGAGAGGAGTGAGCATATGTGAGAGAAACAACTCTGTAGACACCAAGGTCAATGCAGAAGGGGTGGTAGGAAGTGCTCCAGGTCCCAGAGGAGAGATTGTTCTGTAGTTCGTGGGAAGGACTCACACTTGAGACACTCATGGAGGACTGAGGGACCCCACTCTGGAGCAGGAAGAAAGTGTGAGAAGTCCTACCTCTGAGGAGAAAGGACCTGTAGAGACAATGTGTGATGAACTGATCACAACCCCTATTCCCGGTCTACCTGTTCTGCTGGGGGTGGAGTTGAGGGGGGAAGGCAGAGAAAATAAAGACTGAAGTTGATTCTGGGAAGAAGGGAGGGGTGGGGAAAAGGTGTTTTAAGAGCTAGCTTTTATTTTCTCGTTAACCTAGTCTGATTTGACCAGTAATAAATTAAATCTATTTCTTCAACTAGAACATGTTTTGTCTGTGATGGTAATTGCCGAATGATCTCCCTGTCCTTACCGTGATCCACAAGCCTTTCAATTTTTAATCCCCATATCCAGCTGAGAAGGGGAGTGCTGGAATGGCTTGGTGGGTGCCTGACATGCAGCCAAAGTCAACTCATCACACAGTAGAAAAGAAGGATGAGATGAGGCTCCTACAAAGAGAGATCTTCCCCTACAGTGTAGCCAGGCTGCTGTTGGAGTGAAGTCCTACACTTGGAATCTTAGATTAGAAAACCTAGGCACTTGGAAACCAGATTTTTACTTCTCTCTGAGTGTTTAAAGCACTTTCAGGCTTTGTGATCTGGATGAGTTTTGACTAATCAACAGAAAGTTCTCAGGTTCTACTTTCTTTTCATTGAGCAGGTAATTAATTACTTTATCTGAGATTTATTTAAGTTTTGCAGGCTACTTTCACATACTATGCCCTGGGTTTAATCCAAACCTACAAGTCAAGATTTTCACCTCTGTTGAGGATGGTGTGTCATCCTGTGAAGGGTTACTCAAATAGTCTGAGTAAAACATTTGACTGCAGCTAACTGTAATATGCAGCGTAGCTTTTCTGGTAGTGATACTGTAAGTGTGTCTATACTGAAGATGGGTAAGATGTGTCTTACTTTGGCTGAGATAACTGGGTTTATCATCACACATTTTTGGAAATGGTTTAAGATTTATGCTCCTCCTACTATACAGCAAAGTGGAAAAGGGGTTCAATAGTAGCAGGACATTTTGGATCTCGCCATTGCATATTGCAGGGGTATTTGGCAACTGGCTTCAAACGAAAAAAAAAGAAAAAAGAAATTCTTCTCAGTGATTATGGTCATGATTCTGCATGTGAAAATTTCCTTGTTGTTTTGGCTACCACTGTCCAAAAAGCAGTAAGTCTTATAATATGTGTTGTAGCCTGTGTTCATGAGCTGCTAGCAGATTCTCTTGGGTAAAGTTCTTGCAGTGTCATTATAATGCAAAGCTTTCGTAAATGTTACATTGTGTTGAATAATAGATGACTTTATATATAGTTTATTCATACTGGTAAAAGGAAAGGAGGTTTGAGCTGTTTTGCAATGCCTTAGGGGGACGTTATGTGGTAGATTCAACTTTTTTTACTATTATTATTTTTTTGTTGATTTAGGGAATAATAGCCTATTATTCAGACATGTCAGACATGACAGGCACCAGAGAGAATGCCTTTTGCTTCCCTTTAGATGTTTTTCACCAGTCAGGGACATGTACTTTCTGTTTTTAAATCAGTTATGCCTAATTTCATACATTTAGGCACTCACAGTTTATATTACCATCTTGGAAAGTTTCAACACAAATCCAACTCCTCTCGCTCCTCCAAACCACCTTGAAGAAGAAACAAGGCCAGACTCCCAGCAGATGGCGGCCAACTCTAAATTATGTCAAAATTAGCACCCTTCAGTGCGTGGATACAAATATAGATACTGCTTACTTTTCCAAAACAACGCTGAGCCAAAAGATAGCATATGATAACAGCCAGTTATGCAAGAGTATGATTTGGGCATACTTGATAAGTGGAAAAAAAACATATGCTTGAGCAGACTCTGATTACAAAATTGTAATTGATTTGTTTAGGAGACTCACTGCCCTCCAGATAGAGTGATGTTGGTATATCAGGGTGTAAATGCCACTGCTTAGCAAAATGCATTGTATTTAGTACCTGCTGTCACTCCCTGCAGTGTTTATCTCCAGAGTATGAAGCTCCCCCTCTGCATATTCATACCCAAATCTTTATATCCATTTTAATTCTTTAAAAGCAGTATTATTTAAACCAAAATTGAATCACTTACCATTGTATCATTCTTCACAATAGGGAGTTTCAATGCTGGCGGGAAGGCCAGGTGATCACAGAGAGCCCTGATCCCCAGCAGTGCCTTGGCTCCAGAGAAAGTTACTTTCCTGTGCTTTTCTAATTGTGTTTGTTCTATATTTCTATGACTAGAGTAAGCACAAAAAAATTTCTGTTAAACATATCTGAATAATTTTTTTTCAAATTCTACCCTAATTCTTCCCATCTCTCACAATCCTGTTCATGACAAAAGTGGGGAAGAGTGGAACGGAAACATATAGGCAGCTTAATAATGCGCTGGAAAATCCTCCCCAAACTACCTGGATGCATTCCCAGATACAAATCTTGCAGTCTTAGTTTTTCAGTGAAATAATGTCTTCTCTAATACTGTATATTAGGGAAGACATAAGAGAACCTTTTTAAATGAGAAGTTTTTATTACTAGGAAGAAGTAGGGCTGATAAAATAAATAACCTGAAACTGAAATAGGAGGGAAACTCTCTAAATTTTAAAACATTCAAAGACATACATTTACTTTACATACATGTTTAGCACTGTTCTTTTCTGCATTCACAGGTTTTGGTCCAAAGTGCAATTAGAAAAAAATAGCAAGCAGAGATGCTGTCATGTTATTTCTACCTTAACAAGAAGAAAATGTGACATATTAAAATGTTTTGTTTCCATTCAGGCCCTTTTTAGCAGTTCTCTCATCTAGCAAAATACTTAAATGCATATTCTACAGTACAAATGACAAAACAACCAGGAGGGAACTCTAAAGAATATTCAATCCATGCTAATTCTTCGGTGCATGATAAAAGGGACCTGCATAATCTCCACTGGATATTTATCTACTATACTTCTTAAAAGAACCACTGAAAGGGATCTCACGTCATAGGTAGAAGATTGTTGTGGTTGAAAACCTCTCCTTTAAAATCTAAATAATTACTTAGCTTATGTTTTCCTCACTTTAAGCTTTTTTCCCCTGCTTTTGATCACCTCTTAGGAGCAAGAAAAAATGTCAGTTATATAATCTTTACAATATTGGAAGTCATTTGAGTGATTTTACATATTGTAAGTCTTAATATCCCATGTACTTTCTTAGGACTCTCTTTTCTGTTAAAACTAGAGTCAATTGAGAGAATTGCTCTTCTTGGCACTGACTTTGATCTTTGCATTTACAGAATTTGTTCACTTTGTCAAGATAATTTTGATTTCTTATTCTGTCCTCCAAAGAGCTTGTAAATATCCCTAGCTTCTTGATATCATCATTAAATTTTATAGGTGTACTATCCATTTTGTGATCCTGGTTGTTAACACCAATCTTATGAACATGTCATGTGAAACAGTCTCAAAAGCCTTATTGATGTCAAGGTCTAACAATCTCAGTGTTCCTTTTATCCACTAGGTCAGTGACCTTGCCAAACAAAGAAATTAGAGTAGTTTCACACGATTTGTTCCTGACAGATCCACATCATCTTTTTAACGTTGTCTCAGAATTTTCTAGGTACTTACTAATGGGTTGGTTTATGATCTGGTGTCTTCCAAAAGTTAAACTGGGCTGACTGGAACAGATTTGCCCAGCATATCCTCCTTTCACCCTTACTGGTCTTTAGAGAAAGCTGCTGTATTTACCTGCTCCCTTCCCTTTCTTCCTGTACTTCTAAGAATAAAATGTCTTAAGCACAGCTAAACAGTTGTAGCTAGTTTCCTTGGCAATATAAAATAAATCCATCAGGCCTTCTGAAGTTGAGCATCTCTAATTTGGGTAAATATTCTCCTAATTCCTGTTTCCCTTTTTTTTTTTTTTGATCTACACTTCTGTTTGAAACATTCTGCTTTGGAAATCTGTCATTGCTTATGCCAAATAACTATGTCTTTATTTTATTATCAGTTTAAAGAAGGTTAAGAATTTCGGAAGGGAAAGAAAAAAACATGGAAAAGAACAACAATAAATAAATAAAAATCTGTTTTAGGCAATACTACTCCAGTCTTCAAATTTAGTTCATAAAATATGTATTTTGTATAGGTGTTTTGCTTCTGATTTCCAGCCAGATTTTGAAGCAGTCTCATGTTACTATACCTAATAACAATCATGTTTTTGTATTAGAAAACAACATGATACTGCTGTGATATAGTTCTATACTGGAGCAGGGGGATTATTTACCTTTTCTGAGTGACCTTTATCTATCTGCCAAGTTACAGCTGTGTGGTTGTAATGATCCCCACAAGAGTTTTCCTCTCTGAAAATTGTTAGCCATGATGGAGTACAGGTTTATAGCACCTTCAGAGAAAAGTTACTCAAAAAGTCTTCTGTGCACCTTATTAGAGTGGTATATGAATTTGACTTGCATCAAATTCTGGGGTAGTCCACAATTTCTTGTTTGTGAAATCATAGGTGGACAATTTATTCTTCTTTCCTCCTGTTTCTGCATTTGGTGTTGACAAGAAAAAGGTGTAAGGCATGGGTTCCCATGGGCTCCTGCTCACTTCATTCTTTATGGTTTTTTTCCGCGATTCTTCTCATTTTACATATGGACTCTTTGGTGCCTACCTCCCTGATGAAGGTTAGCCATGCTGCATCATGGATGGCTGTTGTGGTTTTAAGTAGCCGGAGTTTTTTATTAGCTGCGGGGGGGGGCTAGGAGAGAGGCTTCTTTAAGAAGCTGCTGGAGTTTTTCTCTGCTCTAAGCAAGCCCAAGGTCAACTGCTACGCCTCTGTGATATCATATTTAAGAAGGAGAAGAAAAAAAGAAGCTGGGCAGAACATCATGGCGGCTTAAGAGAAAGGAGGGTGGAAGTTTGATTAGCACCAATGTCGGAGGGAAGGAGAAAGAGAAGATGCCTTAAACACTGAAATAGGGCCCTGTGAGGAATCATAGGAGCAAAAATTTCGTCTGAGAACCCATGGAAAGACTGGGAGATTTTTCCACGCTGGAACAGAAAAGTGCTGGAAAAGAGAGGCTGTGATCCTGTGTTTGGAGCAGAGGGGCCTGATGGAGTCCTGTAGGCCATGAGAAGAAGAGATGCTGGAGCAGCAGAGCAGCATTTCCTGGGAGGACTGGTGGCCCGTGAGAACCTACACTGAAGCAGCTGAGCAGCACCTGAATGACTGCACCTATGGTAAAGTGACTTACGTGACAACAATACCTGGAAAGCTGTTGTCAGTATAGTAAAAAGACCCCACGAGGAAAGCTGTGGTGGGACTCACTCTCTCTTCTGAGCAGCAGCAAAGACCACGTCTGACTGTAACCCCCCCCACACACACCTGCCTTCCTGAGCTGCTGGGGGAAGGTGAAGGATCTTAAAAGGGAGGGGTGGGGGAAGAAAGGTGTCTGTAACAACTATCAAACTGCTCACCCTTAAACTCTTAAGCTCTGATTTTAGTAGTAGTAGTAGTTGTAGTAGTAGTAAATTCTTAACATTCTAAGTTAGAGCCTGTTTTGCTTGTGTGAAGTAGTTAATAAACAGTTGCTTGTAATCCTTATCACAAAAGTCGGGGGGTTTTTTTTCCCTTCTCTGAGAAATTTTAGATCTATGTGTGGGCTCTCGGCTTTTAGCCAGAGTCAAACCATAACAATGGCGTCACAATTTTCTGAAGAAGCACCTCCAGAAAAAACTTTAGTGCAGCACAATGTGGAACACAAGATGTCCTTTTGCCAGAGTAGTCTCTACATTCTAAGGTTAAATATCAAGATCTGTTTTGCAATATCTAAAGAGGTTCAGGGCATCAGAATGGTCTTTATAATGAACAAAGTACAGCTTAAACTAATTCAAAGGAACAATAGAATGATAACATCTTACAACTGTGCATTTGCAGACTACAAGCCTGGTTTTTGACCCGAGGCTTTCAAGCTCATTTGCTGAAACACAACAAATCACTCACTCATCTCTTTCCAGATATTTTGTAGACACCAATCTTCACTTAATTTCAAGAATTAAAATATTCTTTGAAAAATATACACAATCTATATTGGAAGGTATTGAGAAGTGCTTGTACGCTATTGTAAGAGGAGCATTGTTACATCTTTATGGAATGTGGAAATCAGTCATAACTGCTATGAATATTCTAGGGACCATCAAGCAGAAAATGCTCTTCAATATCCTTTTTCTTTATTTCTATACTTTCACTCTTCAGCAGGCCAAGACCAAATGGAGAATAACCTGTTGCTGAAAGAATAGGTCTACATCCATACTAGTGTGTAATTTAGCAAAACTGAAGAAGATTACTAGATTGGAGCAACTGGGGTTGGAAGACTTGCAGCAAATCTTTATGTTGTTTTGGAACTTTACTAGGGATTAGATTTAGGTGAGTTCTCTAAGCCAAGTATCCTTTCCATACACATAATATCACCGACTAGTCACTAGTTCAACACTTGATGTAGTCCCTTGGGGATTATATTTGGTGTATGCCTGTTGTGGAGCTAAGATTTAGTTTCCCCAGAAAGGAACCTAACCAGAAGGTACAAAACCATTCTGTTTATACAGCCTGTGCACAGTAATTGAGGATGCCAAACCTGGAGAGCTTCTCTGAAATGAAATGGTAAGGTAGATGCAGCTAATGTTGACTGGAATAACAGTACAATTTAACCAGCATTTGAAAAGGCACACCAGATCTGATAGTCCTACAAATACCAGATATTTAAAACCCATACAAAACAGAGGTCCAAAAAATCATCATAAAATACGCTGACAAGCAATACAACTTACACAAATCAGAATCCCTATATGAGGTCTGAAAACATTAAGCTTTTGTCTTCCTCGGGGGCATGGCAAAAGGAATACACAGAATCATTGATCTAAATTCATGTTATTGACTACCTGCAACAAGCAATGTATACTGTATATTTTATGTTATTGGTTATTTCCTATCAGAGCCCTAACTACATAAAACTATCATTCTTTCTTTTTTTTTTTCAATTTCAAAATCAGGTAGGGATACTTAATTTTTTTTGATTAAATCAGAAGAGCAGATCTACAAAGTTAGTCTAAGAAAAGGTGAAGAAAAAGCAAATGAGGATTGCAATCTTAACATTCCTAGACAGCTTCGGAGCCTTTGAGTGAATTGTAAGGAACATTTAAGCAGCAAGGTTTTGACATGCTGTCATACAGTAAACCACATGACAAATATTAAGGGGAAATTGTCTTCTCAATCACTATTACACAGTTACTGCATTTTGTGGAATTATAAGACATTCAAAGGACATGGATTTCTATCTTAATCTGTAGCTGATAGAGACAAAATTCCCTAAGCTTCTATGGATATGATACTCATCTAAGCTGGCAAACGCAGCTATGCTTGTGAATGCACTATCACAATCTCTGACAAAGATTTTCATTTTATTGAGTTTTGTTGTGGGACTTTGAAGAGGAATCTCTAATAGACATATTAATTATAGCCATTAGAGGGAGTTGATTTATGACACATTAAGAATATATGAATATATTAAAAAGAATACAATATTTAAGACTAGCCTAAAGTACCTTCTTTACAGCTTTTTGTAGTATTACTATCTTTGATCAAAAATATTAATGTCATTGTTAGAAATAGAATTACAATTAATTTCAAGGCTGCCAAAATTTCTTTATCGCCCCAGAAAGGATGATTTTTCAAAACACTCAAAATTGCTTCAAACGAAAGAACTCAAGAGAGCAAGAGAGTCTTAAAAGGCACAGCAAATGGGAATTTTCTAATAAAAGAATGTATACGGCAAAAGCCAAGGCAAACCAAATCCTATTTCAAACTCATGAGATATGAAATACAAGGTACTGATACTCAGCAGCAGTCCTGTCTGCCTTCNTCTACCGTATTGAATGCAAAAAAGAAAAAAAAACAAAACAAAAAAAAGGAAGCCCAGTATTTTTAATTTATTTTTATATATCATTATTATTTAATTTTTAAATACTATTTATAGTTTATACTATATATATATGTGGACTATATAAATATGAAATATGTATGCCAAATAATTTTTATAAATCAATTTTACATACACACATGNATTTTGAAAATGTCTTAGGAAAGACGATAGCCAGCTTAATATGTTTGCCCTTTCTAATTCCCTGCCTATCATGGGAAATTTAAACAATTAAATGAAGAGATTAAAGATATTGTTGTCTAAGTGTGTGCAAATAATTTATTAAAGATATAGGAATGGTTGATTTCTGTATATAACAAAGAATTAAAAAAGCATTGAAAATTAAAATATCAGATTCTGTATGTAGTAGCTATTATTAAAAAATGGAAATCACAGGATAGATAAATTAATCTGAAATCTCACAAATACCATATTAGTGATAAGAAGTTATTATAGATAGTGGTGACTCACAATTAGAGGGTTTTTTGAATTTTATTTGTTGAATAAAAAGTGAATGGAGTTACTGAAGTCTATTAAAAACTGCATTCCATTCCCTAGATATTAAGTCGCAATTGAACTCTACCGTATTGAATGCNTATATACTATATATACTCCCGGCAGAAGAAATAGGAAGGAAACAATACACCTAGTGTTGGAATGGGAAGCTGTGCTCCTCTCTGCAGGATCTATTTACAAAAGGTTTGAAGATTTGGAAACTTAATATAAAGAAAACAAAAATACAAAGAAAAACTTAAAGGACAAGGAAAATAAGGTTAAACCAAGGTTTTAAGAATGGAAAACAAGAGGTAATAGAAAGGAGAATATTAAAACAATTTCTGCTGGTTTTGCCTGGGGTGGAGGTAATTTTCTTCACAGTGGCTGGTATGGGGGTGTATTTTGGATTTGTGCCGAACAGAGGGTTGATAATATACAGCTGTTATTGTTATTGGTGAGCAGGATTTACACAGAGCCAAGGCCTTTTCTGCTTTTCATATCTGTCACACTGGTGAGGAGGTTGGGGGTGCATGGGAAGTACACCCAGACATCCAGGACAGGTGACCCAAACTGATAGTAGAGAAAGGTATATATCATTTAGAATTTAGAAAAACTAGGGCAATGGTTTTAATAGGCTACAAGATATACAATTTATGAGCTGTGAAGTACAGAGAAATGTCTCTCCGATGAGGTCCATGACTCAAAGGCAAATATTTAAGGAGAGGAATGAATTTAATTAATGAAGAGAGGACTGAAAGGAGACCTACCTACAGTGTATCACTTCAGAGGAAGAAAGAACTGCCTAAATTAAATACTGTCTGGCCCCTGTTTTTAAGGAACAACAAGAAAAAAATGCTGAAATCTGAAGTAGGAACTTCTTTTTCAGGAAAAAGTAAGAATGCTTCTATTAGAACTATTAAAACAAGCTGCAATATATTTGGTTTCTTCATTTCTTCAGTTTGGCTGCTCTTCTGAAAGATTATTTTTGTCAGGTACAAACAAATTCTGGGGTTCTAAAATATCTTGTGAAATTTAAAAAGTCTAAGGTACACAAATCCAGACCAGTTGGTCTAATGAACACTTCCAGTCCTAATCTCTCTGCACCTGTGATAGTACCATTGGAACTAGAAAGTGCCAGGAAAGAGGGAAAACATAAACCAGCCTGCCCTCATATTTAGCAGGCCTTGAAGCTTAATCATGGTGAAAATTCATCTGGGTTTCTCTAGGCCCTGGACTCGTGTTAGAATGCAGTCAGGACATGGTCATGAGCACACTATGAAAGAGAAAGGATTTGGCTCAGTGGAGGTTGTGGAAAGTCTTGCCCATACTTCCCCTCTCAGTTACACAGCACCTGATCTTCCCACCTCCTGGCAGAGGATTCACAGTTTTGGCACTGACATTCAGCTTTCTAATATAATTGCTTTGTTTCCCTGATGAATTTTAGAACTGCTTACACTTCAAGCAAGGTTTCCTTGTGTATGAATCTTGTACTGCTCTGTCCTTCCCTTGCCAAGTCAGCCCCGCTTGACAAGTCAAATGAAATAAAACAAGCTTTCCTTCCTCTCCTTCCCAGCAGATCAGTTTCTCTGCCCTTTAATTCCTTTTTGTCCTCTCTGTGGGATTGGCACAGAGTTTTGTGACACGTGACACAAAGCATGCGAAAACTGCAACCAGCCAGACACACATCTGGTTGCAGCAGAAAAAACTTTCGTTTAAATCGCCCAGGAATTATATTGGATCCAGCACTGCTACTTTACATAATAAAACTTGAATTTGCCTGTCAGCAAAAAAGTAACTCTCAGGAGTTACTCCATTCAGAGCAGAAATTGAAAGGTGCATGAACCTAGCTGTATTCTACAAAATCGAATATGTTGTACAAACTTGGGTAATGGCCTCCCATACCTGAAGCATTTGAAGCCAAAAGAGAAATATTGCAATCTGACTCCACCTTTCTAATGTGTGAGACTATGTTTTCTGATAGCACCAACTCAAAGTCTGTGTCATGACTCCTTTTTATTCTGTTTTCACGTTCGATAACTTTTGCTATTACTAAAAACCTTTTGAACTGATTCTTAGCTTTGCTATGTTCAGTTTCTTACAGAAAGTCTCCTTGTGGTAACCAGAATTTTTAGAAGATACTTAGCAAGCATAAATATTGTGGCCCTTTTACTGTCATTTTAGACATGAGGTTTGTTTTTCATATGACTAGGTGAATCATAATAATTTTTAGTTTAAAATATATTCCATTTTGTTCATACATTTATCAAATATTTAGTGTCGCATAGTTTTAGAGTTCTTTTTTCCTTGTCCATACTTTTTCAACTCCCTCTACATAACAGAATTTCAAAGACATTCTTTGAACCTTTTTACATACCATAAAATCTATTTCCATATCATAATATCAATTTCCATATCGATCATTCCATTCCTGTAAGAAATTGTTTGCTGACTGTATCTGAGATTAGACAGTCTGTAACTCTTGTCTTCTATAATTTGTATAATACCTGTATTTCTTAATGGTTGCACTTAATATCAGATATTATTTTAAATTAGACTATGCTTAATATGTCACATGTTTACTGAAGAATTTATCCTTTTATTAAAATCAGACTGTCCTATACGGACAGTATAGCAGTATGCAAATAATAGAATAAGAGGAAGATACCACACAGTGAAATTGCTCTGACCTTCATCCTTCTGTGTGTTCCACAAAATTCCATATCCCAGTACAAATGAGATCTGTCTTGTAGTGCAGGACAGCAGAAGGATGAAAAGCTTCCATAGAAATCTATGTAAAACTTCTTCTTAGAAGGTACTCCCAAATGTAGTGCAGAATTTGTCACAGATGTTCTGTGGGAATACAAAGCCTTGTTATTATGTGATTGGTCATATAATCTTGCAAATATGCACTCTTTGGTAGACAGCAATATTTTTAATATTCCATTCTGAATATTGCACACAGCATTTACAGTCTTTATAAAGGGGAAATGATTCTACAGACTAAATTATCTCTACAATACAGAGAATAAATAATTAAATGGACTTTACTGCTCTATGTAAAAATTTAGCCTTTTTAAAATATTTTGGTTTGGTTTGCAGATTGGTTATAGATATATACACTCAAATCTTGTATTTTTCTATGGCTATGGTTAAAATGGTTAAAATGTAGGTATCTTGGGCACGAGGTGTTCTTTTTGTTCAAAACATCTGATTTTTCAACTGGTATGTCAACTATTTGGATAATTACCATAACTTGAAAGAAAGTGAAAGACACTTACCCATCATATTTCTTATCAGTGCTCATATGGCACTTCACCTGAGTCTGGCAGTGAGATGAATTATTATCAATAATAAATCACTGGCTGATACAGTTCTTCAAAAAGACAGAGTGACAAGAGATGATTACTCTTGTTGTCTCTTATTAGTCTTTACAGGTATATGAGACCATTGTCCAGTTGCCTCTCAGTTTTATTCTAAAATTTAAGGTTTGATTTAACATTACATGAATCAAATTGTAATTTAATTTGATTTAATTTCCATAAAATTTCTGGATATATGTTTCAGTTTTGGGCTGAATAATAACAGCCTGACAGGTGATGCAGAATGTCTGAAGCAATGACTTGTCATCTCTTCAGAAGACTGAACTCCTAATTTCCAAAATCTCAAAATAAGAGTCATTCAGCATTTTCTTGCCTTTAAACAGGCACTGTGCACTGTGCAATATACTATTAAATCATTGTATTTTTTTCTTGTCAGATCTGCTCCTAAATTTCCATTATATTTCCTTTGAGACTCCAGCACTGTAAGTATAATGCTCACAAAAGTGTTAAAAACTGTTGGTCTGACTGGGGAATATTCAGATCTGCAGGTTTTTCTTGATAGAGCTACTATTTTAGCCATGACCTTTTCTGTTTCAAATGTATGTCAGCATTTTTAAGATGGCAAGTCCAAGAATGTGTGCCATATCCATGTGGGACCTCTCAGAACAGGAATGTTCTCCCTCAAGGCATCTTACAAGGAATGCTTTCTTTGAAGATCACACTTTGTGTCCTGTCATGAGCTCACACCTCCTTATTTGAGCTCTAAGCTCCTTTACTTTAAGCTATCCATTCGCAGACTATTTCTCACAACAAATGGGTGCTAAGTGTTATCATCCTCCACTTTGGCCCCCTTCCACTGGGACTGCTCCCCAGTGCTTAAAATTAAATACGAGTTATAAATGCTCTTCATTCCTTTTACTTTATGTCATTGCCCACATACAGAGACATTATTATTATTTCTTTAAGGATGCTCCCGCAGTAGTAAAATAATTGTCACAATTTGCAAGTCAAAAAGATGCTCTCCCTAACTCACACTTTAATTTGGCATCTCTGTGTAACCATGGGGTTTTTCTAAAGATCCAAAAATGAAATATAATGGTTATTTCTGCTTTTTTCCAGATCATTAAGGAAGAAGTTTGCTAAGATTTACCAAACAGTAGCAGTAAAAATGGTCTACAAGATTTACACCTCAACATAATGATGTACACTGGTCTTTGTCTTTAATGTAGTCCAAAATTTTGAAATTCCATACATAAAAAAAGTATGTAAAAAAATGGGTATAGAATCCATCCTTGCTACAGAACAAAATTTAAGCTTTTTATTTAAAAATATCAGATCCTTATGATTTTTTATTTCTTGATCTAATTACTCCTATAACATGGAAATCAGGATATTGCTTTCAGCTCTGTATCTCCTTTTAGGACAAGGCAGAAAAAAAAATCTAAAACTTCTGTTTTATATAGATATGAAATTAGGAAAGGAATTAGGAAGTTCTTTTTGTATAAAATATGCAATTTAGTTTGGTATTCTGTAACTGAAATTATAGTAACTTTAACATGTTTTTCTGATGTGTATGCCAATGACTCAAATTCATGCTCTAAAGTGTGACAGTACTGTGTCCTTTAAATGTGACCCTGAGATATACCACTGACATAGTGTCATAATATCATGTTTTATGCTGTAGTGTGAATACTAACAGGTAAGATTACCTCCATTAAAAGTCTATTCTTGATCTATTTTTGATTGTAAGGAAACAGTTTTGTTATCCTAATTTGAATTTTTGATGTCATATTCCCCCTTTAAAATATCCCTTTCCCCTTAAAGCCAAGATCTTGGCAATAGAGACATTAGAAATGCACCCAAACTAGAAAAATTTAGCATATTTCAGTCTGTTTTATCTGAACTCACCATTTACCTCTGTTCCCAGTGTTCTTTGAAAGCTTCTTGCAATCATCAAGTTTTTTGAAGATTTTTAACCTCTTACGTGGCAAATTTTACTATGCTTTTTCTTTCTTCCATATATATGTCTTGTGCTTGGTGTAGAGGTTATTCACTTCTACAGAATACTTCTTTCCATTGCAAAACTACACAGCTACACATCACAACTAACTAGTCACATTACTGCAATCAGTCTATAGCAAAACTCTTCACTGTACTGACAGAAAAGTTGATGTACTGCACCCCCTGCCATTATCTGTCAGTATTCTGCATGCTGTCTTTGATTTACCTGGGCGAAAAATTTTTGAAGAAATACAGTAATGTGCTAGCATGTGTGCACATGCATGTGAACACATAGGAGGCTCTTTTGTCCGTAAACAGAGGGAGACTTACATTAAAGACAGAGAAATTTTAACAAAAATCTGTCAGATAACATCTTAAAACGTTCTGTACATCTAATAATACTATTCAGTATTTTCCTTGGAGCTGCAGCTACTATATTGACTAGATAGTTTGATAGTTGCAAACTCAAATGATGCGCAGTGTTAGATTGCATCTGTTCACATTTCCAATTTCATTGATATACAGTAATTTGTTTCCAAGAAAGGAAAACCAAAAATATAGTACTGTTGATTTTATGAGAGAATTCTTAATTTGCAACAGCCTAATCAAGACTCTTAGAGTTTTTAGAATATATTTAATAAGGATTTTTTCTTCATAAGCTAGAAAGGAATGGTTCGTAGAGAATCAAACAGAATAAAATTGTATTTGTTTCTTATTCTGTGCTGGACAACTTTTTTTATCTGCTTTAAAAAGAGATCAGGTCTCTCAACTTACTCACCCTAGTCATATTCCAAGCTCAAGACAATATTCTGGTGCCGCGACCCCTCCTCAGATGGCTACACCCCAAAAAGCCCAGGCTAGCTCGCAGCCACCCTGAGGGGCTCTGGGCAGTATCGGGCACCAGGCGACCAATCAGTCCTCCATGGGAGGACTTGGGTTACCCGGCAACTCAGCGGCTGCCAACCAGGCAGTACGCCCTGCCTCACACCCCGCAAGGGGCTTCTTCAGTGAGGGCAGTTTGCCAGACCCTAGCTGGTGTCCCTGGAGGAGGATCAGCAGACTAGCTGCTCGATGAAGAGGACAAAAGATGACCCTTGTGGGTGGTGTAACAAGGAACCTTTATTAGAGGGCTATGCCTCTAGAAGAACTGACCCACAAGAGCCCAGATTGGTCTTGAACATGGGTTTAAATAGGGGGCACAAACAGGGGGTGAAGATGGGGAAAGGGCCAACCAGGGAAGCGAAGGAGTGGGGTTTAGGGATGATTGGCATGAGAGGAAGCCTAAGGCCTTCTACTCAAGCCAACCAGGGACTGAGTAACTTGGAGAGACAGGGAAGGTTCTGGAAGAAGGGGAGGGGTCAGGGTACATATATGGGATGGAGGCGGAGGGACCCAAAGGCGGGAAGATTGTGGGGGGGAAGACACTGGTGGAGGGAACTAAGTGGGATCAAAGGAAGCGGGAGACCAGGGCAGTCCATTTATAGGCAGGGCTAATAAGGGATAACTGGGCATAACAGAACTGTACATAAAATAAAATACAAACGCATAATTAAACTTATAATACACACCGCAACATTCTGGTTTCCTATCTCCACTGGTATCTTCTCACTTTTTTTTTTTAAATGTTGTTTAAATAACCCCACTCAACACCTGTGTTAGTAATGTCCAGTTTCCTGGTTAAGCTTGACTTGTTCTCAAAGGATTCCTTTTATATTCTTTTTAAAAATCAGATAAGAAAGTAAAGTATCTACATTTCACTTTGGTGTGCCCCCCATGCAGTCATCAAATCTACTGCAAAGTGTATATGATTAATAGCTTCTCATTTGCCTGGACCTGCAAAGCATTTGACAACATCCTGCACAGTGTCCTTGTCTCTAAAGGGGAGAGACGTGGTTTTGATGGGTAGACCCATCTATCCCCATCATGGTAGATAGGGAATTAGCTGGATGGTTACACTCAAAGAATTGTGGTCAACAGCTTGATGTCCAAGTGGAGACCAGTGATAAATGGTGTCCTCAGGGCTTGGTGTTGGGACTGGCACTGTTTAACCTCTTTGTCAGTGACATGGACAGTAGGATTTAGTGCACCCTCAGCAAGTTTGCCAACAACATCAAGCTGTGTGCCATGGTTGACACACTGGAGGGAAGAGATGCCATCCAGAGGGACCTGGACAGGCTTGAAAGTTAGGCCCATGTGAACTTCATGAAGTTCAACAAAGCCAACTGTAACATCCTGCACCTGAATCAAGGCAATCCCAAACACAAATATAGACTGGACAGAGAGCAAGCTGAGAGCTTTCCTGAAGAGAAGGACTTGCGGGTGCTGATGGGTCAGAAGCTTGGCATAACCCAGCAATGTGCACTTGCAACCCAGAAAGCCAATTCTGTCCTGGGTTGCATCAAATGGAAGGTCAAGGAAGGTGATTCTCCACTTCTGCCGTGGTGAGACATCACCTGGAGTATTGCATCCATTTCTGGTATCCACAACATGAAAAGGACATGGACCCATTGGAGCAAGATGGTGATGCTTAGGGGGCTGGAGCACCTCTCCTATGAAGATAGACTGAGAAAGTTTATGTTGTTCAACCTGAGAAGAGAAGGCTCCAGTGAGACCTCAGAGCATCCTTTCAGCACCTAAAAAAGGGGGCTGACAAGAAAGATGGAGAGGAACTTTTTTCAAGGGCAGAATGGCTTTAAACTAAGAGAGGGTAGATTTAGATTAGATATTGGGAAGAAATTCTTCACTATGAGGGTGATGAAGCACTGGAATAGATTTCACCAGAGAATTGTGGATGGCCCATCCCTGGAAGTGTTAAAGACCAGGTTAGATGGGGCCCTGGGAAATCTTATCTAATGAATGTCATCCCTACCAATGACAAGGGGATTGGAACCAGATTATCTTTAAAGTCCATTTCAACCCAAACCATTCTATGATTTTAAGAATTTGGACCATGGAAAAGCCCTAGTAAAGCTGTTTTCTCTTCTTGGGGATATATAAAAAATCATATTGACTTAGATTTGAAAATGTAATCTTCCCCAGATAACACTGATTAAATTATTGAGTTTTGCCTAAAATCAGTCTGTAAAATTTATGTGGTCCTTGCTGATGGCAGGCCTAAAACTTGCACTTAAATAGTGTTTGGACAAGGGTTGCAGTCCTAATTTTGGAGTCCAAATTCACTCAGATATTTTTAAGTTCTGAGGTGTCAATCTGGAATGACTTGACTTAAAAACAGAGAAACTTCCAAACAATGTTGAAAAAGGTAAGAGTGCAGTTCTTTAATGAAAATTTCCAGATCAAAAAATGTGCCCTTATCATCCACATTTATAAAATTCATCAATTCTTACACCCCTCGTCCCATCCAACCAACATTCTGCCTCACCTCTGCCAACCCCCGAGACCCTTCTACAGGTTCTCTGGGATCTCTTTTTTGTCTTGCTACCCTGTTTATCTCAGAAGGAATGTTAAACACAGCTTCATGAATTATGTGAAAAGCCTAACAAGAAAGCCTGTGAGTGAAACCGTACAGCAAAACCAAAATCCCAGAAATATGTGAAAAAAACCCCAAGGCATCAATTTTTAGCCCACAGGTTTTCCATCACTGTCTTTGACCGACAGACCTGCCCTTGCTATACTTTCCTTTCCATGTGGCTAGGTGCCCACAACCTCCAAGGCAAACTCACTGTGGTCCTAACAGAGATTATGGTGCTTAGCTCAGGCACACTGCCTCGGATCAGGTCTGGCATTCATCTATTTACTGTAAAGTCCAGGAGGAGCAAGCGCAGCTCAGTCTTCAAAGACCGTACAGAAACAATGCAAGCTGCAAGGCAATCTAAGCCTCTGTGAAGGGCTTACTCAGCCTGTAAAAGAAAGAGAAATTTGAAAGAGAAAAATTCTGAGGATAACTGTGCTTACTTGAAACTATTTTCTGTCTTTGCCTATGCATGGATACATGTACATATTTTGCAATGGAACATGAACACTGAGTTTTGAAATCACCTCATCCTGTCCCTCTGGAATATGAAATACCTAAACATTGTGCTTCTTTTATTGTAAAGCTGTCAGGTGTGATGTTTAGAAATACCTGCTGCAACCTATATTGTTCCACTTCAGTAGTCAAGATGCATCCCTGAGGGGACCACTCAACTGTACTTAAATGCTATAAATAATGGTGTTTAGATTTCATCAGGAACTTTCTTAAAAACAACACCATGACAGCTGCTAAAAAGCTTTCTGGGAATATCTAATACTTCACAGAATGACAGAATCAACTAGGTTTGAAAACACCTCTAAAACCATCTAGTCCAGCTTATGACCGAACACAACTTGGTCAACTAGACCATGACACTAAGTACCACATCCAATCTTTTCTTAAACACCTCCAAGGATGGTGACTCCATCACCTTCCTGGGCAGCCCATTCCAATGCCAAACCATACTTTCTGTGAAGAACTTCTTCCTAATGCCCAACCTGAACCTCCCCTGGCACAGCCCTCTTGTCCTACTGCTAGTTGCCTGGGAGAAGAGACTGACCTTCACCTGGTTACAACCCTCTTTCAGGTAGTTGTAGAGTGATGAGGTCTCCCCTGAGCCTCCTCTCCAAGATAAACAACTGCAGCTTCCTTAGCCTCTCTTCACAGGACTTGTGCTCCAGTTCCTTCACCATCCTCATTTCCCTTCTCTGGACTCGCTCCAGCACTCCAACATCCTTCCTAAATTGAGGGGCCTAGAACTGGGCACAGTACTCAAGGTGCAGCCTAGCCGGTGCCAAGTACGGGGGAAGAATCACTTCTGTAGTCCTGCTGACCACACTATTCCTCATACAGGCCAGATGCCACTGGCATTCTGGCCCACCTGGGCACACTGCTGGGTCATGTTCAGTTTCCTGTCAATCAATACTCTCAGGTCCCTTTCTCTCTGGCTGCTCTTCAAAGACTCTGTCCCCAGCCTGTAGGGTTGCATGGGATTGTTGTGGCCAAGATGCAGGACCTGACACTTGGTCTTGTTGAACCTCATGCCATTGGATTCAGCCCATCTATTCAGCCTGTCCAGGTCCCTCTGCAGAGCCCTCCTACTCTCCAGCAAATCAACCAAGCTCCCCCAGCTTGGTGTCATCTGCAAATTTGCTAATGACAGACTCAGTTCCCTCATCCAGATCATCAATAAAGATACTAAATGGAACAGGGCCCAACATTGGTCCCTGGAGGACACCACTAGTGACTGGCTGCCAACTGGATGCAGCACCATTTACCACCACTCTTTGGGCCTGGCCATCCAGCCAGTTCTCAACCAGCAAAGAGTGCTGTCCAAGTGCACCTGGGCTGCCAGCTTTTCCAGGAGTATGCTATGCGAGACACTGTCAAAAGCTTTGCTGAACTCCAGGTAGACTTCAGCCTTCCCCTCACCTACCAGGTGAGTCACCTGATCATAAAAGGAGATCAGATTGGCCAGGCAGGACCTGCCTCTCCTAAATCCATGCTGGCTGGGTCAGATCACACATCCATTCTGTAGGGGCCATGTGATTGCACTCAAGATGATCTGTTCCATAACCTTGCCAGGCACCAAGGTCAGGCTGACAGGCCTGTAGTTTTCTGAATCCTCTTTCCGGCCCTTGTTATGGATGGGGGTCACATTGGCCAGATTCCAGTCATCTGGGACCTCCCTGGATAGCTATGACTAGTGATAAGTGATGGAGAGCAGTTTGGCAAGCTCTTCCTCCAGCTCCGTCATCACCCTAAGATATGTGCCATCTGGTCCCATAGACTTGTGAGGATCCGAATAGCTCAGCAGGTCACTAACTGCTTCCTCCTGGATTACAGAGGAGCTACTTTGCTTCCTGCCCATTCCATACCAGCTCAGGAGGCCAGTTGTCCTGAGGATGACCTGGCTTACTGTTGAAAACTGATGCAAAGAAGGTGTTAAGTATCTCAGCCTTTGGATCATCTTTAGTAACTATATTCCTCTCCATGTACAATAAAGAATGGAGGTCTTCCTTGCCCCTCCTTTTGCTATTAATGTATTTGTAAAATCACTTTTTATTATCCTTTACAGAAACGGCCAGATTAAGTCCTAATTGAGTTTTCACCTAATTTTTTTTCTGCATGACCTAACGACATCCTTAAACATTTACTGAGTTGCCTGCCCCTTTTTGCAAAGGTGATACACCTTGTTTTTAACCTGAGTTCATGCATAAACTCCCTGCCCAGCCAGATCAGTCGTATTCCCTCCCAGCTCATCTTTTGGCATGTAGGAACAGCCTGCTCCTGTACCTTCAAGATTTCTTTCTTTAAGTATGTCTATCCTTCCTGGACTCCTTTGTCTGTTCCCAAGGTACTCTCTGAATCAGCATCCTGAATAGGCCAAAGTCTGCCCTCTGGAAGTCCAGGATAGAGGTTTTGTTGATGCCCCTCCTTGTTTCACTGAGTATTGAAAACTCTATCATTTTGTGGTCACTGTACACCAGATGGCCTCTGACCATGACATCTCCCACCAACCCTTCTCTGTTTGTAAACTGCGGGTCTAGTAAGGCCCCACCCCTGTAGGCTAGGTCACCAGCTGTGACAAGAAGGTATACTTCATACACTCCAAGAACCTTCTAGATTGTCTCTTCTCTGCTGTGTTGAGTTCTTAGCAGACATCTGGCAAGTTAAAGTCTCTCACAAGAACAAGGGCTGGTGATCTTGAAACACATGCCAACTGCTTGTAGAATAACTGATCCACCTCTTCATCCTGGTTGAATGGTCTATAACAGACTCCTACCAAGATGTCGCCCTTGTTGGCCTTCCTCCTGATTCTTACCCATAGTCACTCTTATCATCACTGACCTCAAGTTCTGTAGAGTCAAGAGACTCCCTAATATACAGCACCACCTTTCCTGGCTCTTCTGAAGAGATTGCAACACTTCAGTCATGTGAGTAATCCCATTACACTTCTGTGATGGTGACTACGTCATATGTGGGGTCTGTCGACAAGCTGTCTGTACCTGATGGACGAGATGTAATAGCATTCATGAGCAGAAAACTGTGGAGAACATAAAGATGCCTAAAAGAACTGGAACTGCATGATACGGAACAAGAAACCGCACCCTGGAAATTGTTGCTAAGAACTGTAATTACTAGCAGAGACTTGTGCAAGGTCCTCAAGGAGACGTGACATAAGTTTAGTGGAAAAGTACTGCATCGAGCGATATGGTATATAAGGCTTGCTATAATGCTTAATAAATGTCATCAATCACTAATCAGAGTCCGTGTCTCAATACGCCACATCATAGGGTATTCCCACATCATTCCCTTTCCACTTCAAACTCAGTTTCAAGCCCTCTCAATCAGCCCTGTCAACTCACGGGCTATGTTCCTTTTGCCATAGATAGATGGATAGATAGATAGATAGGTGAAGTCCCTCTGACCCTAGCAGTCCTGGTGCTGTAAAAATTGCCGCATAATCGAAAACCCCAAAATTCCATTGATGGCACCAGTCCTTAAGCCACTTATTGATAACATGGTTTTTCCTGTTCCTTTCATCATTCATCCCTGTTACCAAAGAAATTGAGCAGAACACCACCTGCATTCCTGTCCCATCAACCAATTGACCCAGATCCTTGAAATCCTTTTTAATTACCCTGGTACCCCTCTTATCATCCTCATTACTGCCAACCTGGACCACCATCAATGAGCAATAATCAGAGGCCTGAATTAGTTCAGGGAGTCTCCTGGTAATATCCCTTACCTGGGCCCCAGAGAGGCAGCATACTTCCCTGTGGCATAGGTCTGATCAGCATACTGGACCCTCAGTTCATCTCAAAAGAGAGTCACCTACTCCAACTATCCTTCTTTTCTTCTTAGTTCTTGAGGCTGTTATATGTCAGTAGACAAAGTGCAACCGGGAGGCCCTGCAGATAGAGTTTTTTTCTCTAGTGTCATCTGCATGACTTTCTAGATCCAGAGCCTTGTACCTACTCTGTAAGGGCACTGGGAAGGTGATGGGGATTGAGAGAACATTCTTTTACCTCCCCAATCAGGGACCCATTTCCATTCCTTCCCATCTACTAGGTCTCCATCATCTGTGTGATGGCAAGAGCGGCAGGACTCTCTGTCTCTTTCTGAGCTTCCCTTGGTGTTGGAAGTTCAGATTGGTGTAACTCCACCAATCTGTTTCTTTTTAACTCTCCCTAATACTCCTTTTCCTTTCCATTTCTTTATTAAGCTCTGCCGCTACACAGAGCAAATCATTCACCCGATCACACATGATGCAGGTGGCTTTTGCACTGCTCTCTGGTACTAATGCCAGACTAACACATTGTCTGCAGCCAGTGATCTGGACAGCTGCATGCTATTTGGGGGGTTCTATCTGGGTTAGCATGCTCCTGCTGGCAGCAACAGCAACAGCAAGGGCTTTTGACCATTTGTAAACCATTGATTTAGACAAGTTTGGGGAAAAAAAACCAACTAACCAAAAAAACCCCACCACACCCACACCTAACACATAATCCACCACCAGTAGCCTGGAGAGTGGCTGTGCCCTTCCTGCTCAAACTGTTGCTCAAACCAACCTGCTGCTTGAATTGCCATAGCATGCCCTTGTTTGCCCACTCCGGATTGCTCACGTGCCTTAGAGCTGTTTAAATCTCTCGACTTCAAAGACTTTTTTTGCTATCTTATACTTTTATTATTCCCATGTGTGACAGGTTGACCCTGACTGGGTGCCAAGTACCCGGACAGTCTCTCGCCCCTTCCCTTTACCAATAAGATGACAAACTCATGTGTGTTAAGACCAGGCAGTTTAATACAAGTAAAGAAAGATTTGCGCGCGCAAGAAGCAAAGAGAAGACAAATCTAATCTCTACTTCCCATTCAACGAGGTCAGGTTGCGTCCTGAGAAGCAGGGCCCTACGCGTTGGTTGTCCCTTCAGCAGGCAGCCATCGGAGACAACCCTGTGTCCCCACCCCTGCTGTTCTTTTATATCTGAGCTGACGTCATATGGTCTGGAATATCCCTTTGGTCAGTCTGGATCACCTGACCTGCTCGTGTCCCCTCTGCCTCTCCCTCCCAGCAGTCAAAACAGCGGAGTGTTATCTCCTAGCACTGCTAAAGCTGCTGCGGCTCAGATAGACCCAGTACACCATGCAAACCCACTGATTTTATTTTCAATTGTTATAACTGTATCAAATCCAAGAGAGGGAGAAATGAAACCTAGCCTACAGTACTCACACGGAAGTGACCTTAACCTTCACCCAGCTGGTGTATTCTGTTGTCAGTCACTACTGAATAAGTAAAACAAATGATAGCAAATACATAGTACTTCCTCACCAAAATGTTAGAGAATGCACTTTAGAGTGAAGCATATTTGCTGGAATATAAAAGTTGAATGGATATAATGGTTATCTGTTAAAATGGTTTGCTCACTCCGTCAGTTTCAAATATAGATAGTTGTGTGATTCTTACATGTGCTCATGTTTGAAGAGAAAATTAATCATAATTTTATGAATGATAAGCATCTGCAACAGTAAAGAACCCAATCTAACTCTGATTTAAACAAAACTAGAGCGCATGTTTTCTCTGTCATCCTCTTTGTCAATTTGAAGGTCATGAAGTTAAACCTCTGCTTGTAAAAAAATAACTTACGGTATTAATGATAGTAAAGTCAGGACCTCCGACACTATGAATAGGTAAGTGTATTGTGTGATGTTTATAACAGAGAATTAATAGTAAAAAAATAAATGGCTCCACAGAACCTACTTTCACATCTCTTTAGCATAATGACTGTATAATACGGGCCACTCCTGCCAAACTAGATATGAACAAGTTAGCTTGCAAAACTTGAAGCAATGTAGAAATATTAGCTCCATGCTTTACCTAGCTCTGATTTACAAAGTTTTTCCAGTAGGGCTAAGTAGTCTCTATTTTTTCATCTCCAAATTAAGCCAGTGTGGTTCTCTCTGAGGCCATAGTAGTGTGGACCTCCTGGGATGGATATTTGTTGTGTGACCTTTGTCCTACCTATCTGCAGTTTTAAGAAGGCTTTACAAGGTCAGAGAGAATTTATGCTTAGCCTGTGTTTATGACTTCCTTACTCTAAATTATTTGATAATTACTCAAAATAAAGAGGAACATAAGGCAGTGAGGATAAACATTTCTAAGTTAGAAAACATCAGTATTATAATACCTATATCCACCACAGTTCTGCCTTATTGCATGTCTTCTACACACTGGAATAAAATGGATCATGTAAATGAAACTATGTTGAAACAACATCAACTCACAAATAATTTTTTAGCAACCCATCACTCCTTCACAGTCTATCAAACTGTTATGTGACTGCATTATTGTTTGGTGTTTTAATTATTTTTTACCATTTTTTTGTATGGGGAAATGGGGCTTACATCAAGAAAGTCTGTTTGTTTGTGTTTTTTTTCAATCAAAATTTCAGAAGGCGTAATTTTTTTTTACTTAGGATCACGTATTTGTTTGTACAATAATTTCTTCATTAAAAGCATGCACATATGGCCATGAAAGTAATAGTCAGTTTAGTACATCTCTTATAATGGGGAACTTTAGTCAGTGAATTAAATCATGGAACTAACTGATGGAATGGCACATCATTTCGATTTAAACAATTTATCAAACCCTAGAACTATTTTTTCATATTTTCTCTCCTATTAATATTTATTAATTGTTTAGTAGAGGTTGAAATTACAGAGAAAACATTATTACTTACAGCATATTTTCTGGTTTGGTAACATCTTCTTTACTGTCACTATCAGATTATTGCATTATTTGGTTTTGAATGCATTCTCTGTCATCTCTTATCTGTTTTAAGATTGTTTCTCATTCAGTCTGACCTTGGATGCAGTCAAGTGGCAAAAAAAAATTAAATAAAGTGAAAATGCTAGTGGAAGGAAGAGGAATAGACAAGGAAGAAAATAAATAAGCAAAACTTTTTTTTTCCCATTTGCTTTGAAAAGAATTCTTCCCTATAATTTACAGCATCCATAAATGATCCTTCTGTAATTATTTACATCTCACTACTGATCATTTAAATAATCTAAAACCAAGATCAGTTTTGACATGTAGCAAAACAATCTAAGGCTGTTAATCATTGGATGTTTATTTGTCCCTTAAAAAGAAATTCTATGCTGCATGCAGGAAAAATAATTTATGTTGGGTTTTTTTCTACTTCAAGCTGCTCCTTGTTTTATTTAACAAAGCGGCACTTTAGAAGATTGGAAATCAGGGGAAAACTGGAACATTCAACTTTCTGATAGTTACTTTAACTTTGTTCTTACTCTAATTGCACGTAGAATGTTTTTGTGGCATAAAAAGGTAATTAATCTTTTTTTCTGAGATAGCTGCAATGACATGCTGGGTAAAGGACTCAGGAGAAAGACAGAAAATGCAGGAAAGAAATTGAAAAAATGCAGGAAAGAAAAAGATATAAAGTAAAGAGACCTGGGCATCTGCCCTCTGGAAAAGAGGTTTCTTTAGTGAGCAGCCTCCCCACATGGCATAAGGGGATGTTGGCTGGTATATCCACCTGGGTATAGGAATCATTGCTCACACCCCATGCTAGGAGGTATCAGCAAAAGCATATTGTCAATATATCTGTTGGGCAGCTATCAACACCAGCCATGCATCAATCAGTAAATTAGAATGATTCAGTTATCTGTGGGATTTACAGTGGTTTTTTGAAAGGCGCATGGGTACTTTATATTCAGTATTAGTACATGAAGCTTTCAGACATTGTACATATTTGAAACATGAAATGTGCAGTAGTTTTTTGAGATAAAGGAAAAGAATGCAAGTACCATTACAGAAAGCAAGTTCTATCCTGTTTCAAAATATTTTTTAATAAATAATTTAACTCTAATTATTTAAAAATTTACTGATTCTTTTTTAGAAAGAGTGAGTAAATTATTGCAATTGAGCTGTGTTCCATTTCTTTATGCCCTTTTAGATACCACAGTGCTTCAGAAATCTCAAAAATAAACATTACTTATCTGTTTCACTGCAAGGAAATTCTGGAAAACTCTGACAGGTTATTCAGTACATAACCAATGAAGTAAGAGGCATAAAGCCAGGAGCTCAGGAGTAGAAAATTCTCACATATGGTACTTATTGTTGCATTAGGTACTGTATGCAAGATTTTAATTCAACATTACCTACTTTGAAAAACAGAACAGGATAGTAAAAATGAAGATGTGTTTTTTGGCAGTGTTTCATGTTATTATCATTCAAATATCAAGGTAATTTTCATATGAAGCATTATATTTTCGACATGCAATTATTGTTCTATAAGTTACAAAATAAATTTGCTCTCTCATTGTTGAAAGAATAATACAGAACAACACTTGGCACCTCCTTCTGAAAAAAAAAAAGAGATTGCTATCACTGCATTCTTTTATTTCCAGACAAAACAAGTGCTATGTTCTAGAGAGTGCAGTTATTTTGTGCTTTATACTCCATGTTATCAGCTTTAATAGAACTCAGTGTTTGAAGGTAAGTGATAAAATATTACTATTGCTACATTAACACAACAACTCTGAGAAAATAAACTCTATTGACAAATTTTGAGAACTTTGGACCTGAATTTGCTTTCCTTAAGAAGAAACCCAAACCTACAGTTGATTCGACTACAAATTTGCCTGAGTCCATTTGCAGCAATTGATACGTGAAGTTTAACTCAGCAGTGACTACTACTGCATAAGTGTGTTAACACACAATGAAAAAAAAGCATATGTATAATCATGTGTACTACCTGGCATCCATGTCAAAGAAACATGAATTCACACTAGAGTTATATGAAGAAGGATTAGTTCACACAGAATATGCTGAGTTGGAAGGGACACACAAGGATCAAGTCCAACTCTTAGACCTGCACAAGACCATTCCCAAAAGCCACACCATGTGCCTGAGAGCATTCTCCAAATGCTTCTTGAACTCCGTCAGACTTGGTGGTGTGACCGCTTCCCTGGGGAGTCTGTTCCAGTACCCAACCACCCTCTGGGTGAAGAATCTTTTCCTAATATCCAACCTAAACCTTCCCTGACACAACTGCAGGCCATTCCCTTGGGTCCTATCCCTGGTTGTTATGACCACATTATATAAATTATTGAATTATTGCGCCAAATTAAGGTGCAAACAAGATTATATTCTGAAGTCAACAATGCAGATTTTTATTTAACAGTAAATTTGAGGTAAAGCGAGATAGAAATAAATAGGAAAATGAGAGAGTGGGGGAGAGAGAAAGAGTNGTGGTTGGGCACTGGAACAGGCTTCCAGGGAGGTGGCCACAGCACCAAGCCTGACAGAGTTCAAGAAACATTTGGACTGTACTCTCAGGCACATGGTGTGCCTCTTGGGGAGTCCTGTGCAGGACTAAGAGTTGGACTTGATGATCCTTGTGAGTCTTTTCCAGCTTGGCATATTCTGTGATTCTGTGAAAAATCATTGAGAGAGATTTTGTGATGATAACAGCTAGCTCCTTGAGGATTCTCAGATGAATCTCATCAGGCCCCATAGATTTTTAAGGGTCCAGCTGGATCAGCAGCTAGAGTAAATTTTGATTCCTGTCAATAAACTGCATAAGGTGCAGTCCTACTATGTTCATTGTCAGCTTTCTTTTTTGCCACCAGAGAAACAATCCTTTCCACACACTGACAACCTATCATAAAAAAAGTCCCAAACAAAAATAAAACAAAGAAAAAAAAATCCTTTAAGGCTGCAAACATTATCAAGTAAAAACTTGATTTATCAAGGAAGATAAATATTCCAAGCAAAAAGACTCTGAAGATGAATGGTTATTAACATCCTAACAGTAAAAAGCTCAGACAACGCAATATTTCACATAGTTTATGATTTTCATCTTGCACCTTGATTTACATCAGGAGCTGTCATAGTCTTGGAATCTTATTGCTCAGACTTATTTATATTTGAAAATACATAAGTATAGCAAAGATCTGTTTGCATTTGCAATTGCCAAAATCTCAAATGGATCTTTCTTTAAGTTACACCAATATAAAAAAGTATGTGCCTATCCACAAAAAGATAAGGGGGGGTGTATATATGGCAATAGAAATGTTTGTTTCAAGAAAAATAATGTAAGATTTACTATATCATAGAAGTCAAAGTTAGGGGATTTATGTCACATATGAAAATTGTAATTATTTTATATACAGCAGTTAAATTTTTCATTCTCCAAAATAGCTGCAAGCATTTTTAAAATTTAATATAAATTTAAAAAATGAGATAGGAAGTGTATCTTGCCCAGCTTATTCTCCTCCAGCATCGAAGATCTATATGCATAAAACACCTTTTGTGGGTGCTGAGATGAATCATTTCCTTCTCTCTCCCAGAATTTGCCTATTATACTAGAGTTTGGGGTATACGAGTCTAATTAAAGTCAAGATTATATATTTTAAAAATTAAGATCTCTCCATATGTCTCCTTCCCCCCTCAGAAAAAAAATCAATTTTCCCTATTCATGATAAGAGAGGAGACACAAACAGATCTATTCTGTAGAGCAAGGGGTTTTACTCAAGAGCAAAAAATTCTGGATGTTTCTTATCTGCATGTTCCAGAATACTTGTAAATTTTTCAATTTTTTTAATCAATCTAAACCAAAACTGGAACACCACGCTGATAATAATAAAGTTTTCATGTTTGGAGGTTTTCGAAGGTTTGGTGTTTTGTTTTTTTTTTTCTATAATGAACCTACTGCTGCTGAGACGTGTCCAATATTTCAGTTCTTTAGATACATTCAGAGTGCATCTACTAGAATGAGAACTTGGACATACTAAGTGGTATCCAGGTCATCTTCCAACAAAACACATTGTCTTGGGGTGACTTTATGATGTATCCCATATCACCATATTGCCAACTCACTACCAGGAAAAAATGAATCTTGGGCCTTTCTGTGTCTTTAAACTGGGCCTGAGAGTTGAGACAGCAGCTTGAGGAGGAAATTTCCAGCAAGACCCCTGGAATTCCCAGGTCCCAGCTGCAGAGCCTTTGGGCTCATTAACACTCCTTCCCACAGCTGCAGTATATAAAGCTTGAAAAGGGCTCCTCTGGAGGGGTGCTGGAGAGAGGATGAAGAGTGGAGCTTCTGTGTTTTCCTTAGACTTTGGTTTTTCTTCTTCTCTTCTGGACTTGTTTGGGACACTAGAACATCAAAACCTCACTGGGAGACCCTTTCACTGGCCTGGCCTGGGGGGAGGCCCCCCACATTTTCCTCTCTGTGGCAAAGGGAGAAGGAGATCATATCAACAAAAGGACTCTGAATCTTCCAGGTTCTCTCTTTCCACTGTGAGAGACTTCATTATTTATTGTTTAGCACTATTATTATTTTCTTGTGTGTTTGTTAAATAAATAGTTCTTTCACTTTCCTTTGAGGAAATTTGTTTTTTTCCCTTGAACCAGGTGGGGAAGGGGGAGCTGTGGCCTCCTTTTTATCAGAGGATATTTATCCCTCTGAATATATTTGTCCCAAACCAGGACACACATCTAAATGAACATTCTTTTTTTTCCGTTACTGAAAAGGTAAAAGACTAGTCTGGGCTGACTATTTTAAGTAGTTAAGTCCTACAGCTCAAACTGAATATAAGTATCATTTTCTCCTTTGCTGTTTTGTTCATTTGTGTTTTTTTGTTGTTTTTTTGGGAGGGGGGAGTTGTTTGTTTTTGTTTGGAGGGTTTTTTTCATTATTTTTTTCCTTTTTTTATGAGATGTTGTCAGTGTGGTGAAAGGATTGTTGCTCTGATAGCAAAGACACAGAAAGCAGACAACAAAAAAAGTAATTCTGCACCTTATAGAGTTTATTGACACTGAGAAGTAAAATTTACTCTAGCGGCATTTTATCCCTTTTCAAGTGGAAAATATATTCTAGACTAGGTAGCAACAAAAGTCACATAGTATGTTTTAATTAAAGCACAATTAGAAAGAGCTGGCTGCAAAGTTTGTGTACTAATTGCAGTCATGGTTTCAAAATGTGGTAGCTGGATTAGTCTGGTTTCAAGTCCAGGATAGCGGAAAACTTGAAATAGCAATAATACTGAAACATCAGTATTGCTGGCTGCGAGAGCAAGAATGGCAACTTTTCATTGTGTATTACTTGTCTAAGGAAATAAATATTAATCTGAAAAAAAAAAATGCAGAATTCAAGCACTCAAAGATAACCAGAATTTCTGCTATGAGTGGAGCCACTCTAATGAAAAGTTAAAGAACATAGGTGTGTCTTAGTCAATCAAAGAGCATCTTTGCAACACAGGAGTCAGATGAGGAAGACATTTGCTAAGGCAAATCAGATGCATGCAATAAAGCATACATTTTCATGTAGTAGATCTATGTGGTGTGGATTTGGAAAAAAGAAAAAAACACACCTTTGTAACAAGTGTGCATTCTCTGAATAGAAGAATAGAATATACTTATTTTGTTTATCCCAGCAAAATTAAAATCAAGGGGAAAGATGATAGTCTAAAGATACATGTTACTTAAAATATAGTGTTAAGCATTTAAGTAGGGAAAGTACTACTTAAATCCAGAAACAATCTTGACACAGAAAAAAATATTATGATTTGGCAAAAAGTATGTAGAGAAAGATGATATTAGCTGCCACAAGGTAGTCAGAAAATTTCCAATGCAGCTTTAAATGTTATAAATATAATCAGACACATGAACTGAACTGAGCTAAGAGTAACTATTTTCAGTAAATACTACCATTATATGGGCATAGAAAAGTAGATCTGACTATTCAGGGCGTCTCTTTCAACTATTAAGAAAATCTTGGACTGCTAAACTTATCTGTTGTATTTGACTAACACATAATTTATATATTTATGAAGATCTGTGTTGGAATTGGGAATAAGACCAGCAGAAACATGCATAATCACTTGTACCATCACTTGGTTTAGGTTTAGTTCAAGGTTATCCTGCTGATATCCACATAGTTAACTCTTCAGCGAAGAGTCAGGTCATACTAATTATATTAAAGACATCATGGCTTGGGATGGAAAAATGGATCTCCTAGGATCTTTTGCTGATTAATACTCTGCCTTTATTGACAGCTATAAAGGCATATGAGCTGCTCTNAGATCTTCCAGTCTTCCAGTGAGAGACTTCATCGTTTATTGTTATATATATATATGTATATATTATTTGGTGTTTGGTGTTATTGTTTTGGTTTTTTTCTTCTTGCGTGTTGGTTAAATAAATAGTTTTCTTTTTTTCCCCTTTCACTTTCCTTTGAGGAAATATTTCTTTCCTCGAACCTGGTGGGAGAGGGTGATTGCGGCCTGTTTTTATCAGAGAATATTTATCCTTCTGAATATATTTGTTCCAAACCAGGACAATAATCAAAAATGCAGACTGGATGAGTGATAAAGTAATTACAACAACTGCATTATTTAAGAATATAGTAATTTCTCTATTCCCAGGGTGGACAGAAAAGTGTTTGCCCAGTGACCACAGGCATTATAATAATTTGGGGTTTAGAAGAACTGTGATGTCAAGGTGGTTCTATTGCTTTGTTGGTTTGGTTGGTTTTTTTTTTTCATTTTGGTACTACATGGAGTTATTTCTATTTCTGAAGAACTCTAGGAATAGATTTTTTTGACAGAAATCTTTATATTTGAAAAAAACACCAAAATGGTAAGCCTGTGTCTTTCTGAAAAAAATAATTTCCTGGAAAAGATGTTTGCATTTTTGAAAAGTAGCAAGAGAATTACAGTTACTTACGTTGAAACAAATACTTTCTTAGGCATGTATCTCAAGATGTTCTACAAAGTGCTTCCATTACCACCATGGAAGCATTCACAAGGATTTACTATGTTGTTAGATTGACTTTATTTGTGTATATTCTGTATATATACACACATATAGTAAGTGTACACCTGATGTTTAGGAAAGAATTGTTTGGGAATACATTGAATAAAATAATGCTAATAGTGTTATGCATTTGTTTGTGTAAGACAGGAAAATATTTCACAATAAATGACTAAATTTGTGCTTCTATATGCTCTTATTCAAAGTGTGAAATCTTTATATGAACTGCTATGCTTCACTCTGGGATAGCAAATCTATGTTGTATGTTTTTATTTTCCTCAGTACAACACTTGGTTTGCACTTGGAGAACTAGAGCATTAAAACAAAACCACCTTCAGTGTAATACAGTCGCAAGGTATACTTACATATCATCAACCTCTTCTTTGGAAATTACCTTTAGAAGAGACTTCACCTTTTCCAACAGAGACAAGAATTCAAGAAGTCAATAATATGAAGAACAAGACTTCTTAAGCCCATTTATATATCTGGTGGAAGGAAGGAGAGGTGTAAACACATAGATGGATTTTGTAGAAGCTGTGACTGAACTTTTCCACAGTTAATGGAAAACTTTTGATTCTGGAACTCGGGAATACAAGCAGAAGCTGTTATACAGAGACTTTAGCTAATCCTTTAGCAATTCTAGTTCCTGTTACTTTTCCCTTCCTCCCTTTGATGTTTATATGCAAGTTTTAATTCTCTTAGACTGGGATAATAACACAATTGAGTTTATTACTCTCTAACATGCTTGATTTCAAATGACAAAACACTTGAGTGACAGCTCAGATCAGCCCCAAGGATAAAGATGGATTACCTAGCTTCCAGGCAGAGTCATTTACCCTTTTAAAATAAAGACTTTCAGTCTTCCACTTACTCCTTATCTGCTAGTAAGGAGACAAATTCTACAACAATTTTAGTAATAAATCATACGACTACAAAATCAGTCTATTTATTTTTTTATTCATACTATCATAGATAAAGAAAAAAGTAAGAAGCTAGCAATTAGAGGAAGGTAAAAGGGGTAGAAATGAGCACAACTTTACTTTTCTAAAATTGGTTCATCTTTCTTATCCATTTTTGCTTTCCCCTCACAACATGTTTGTACACTACACTATTTAGTTTGATGCATATATATATTTTGAAAATAAAAATTGCATCGTATTTTCTATCTAGTTTTAGAAGTCTCAGGAAACCTAACTTTTAAATGTAAACAAATTTTTTCTTGGTTTTATTTTTTGTCCTTCTTTTTTTCTGTTTTTTTCTCCTTTTTTTTTTTTTTTTGGTTAAGCAGATAATTCTCCAAATCTTAGAGGAAGTTCAGCAGTAGCTTACAAGGAATTTTAGTAATGCCTTTTGATAGCCCTTGGGAATAAAACATTCCTATCCTCTTCTTTCCTTCCATACTTTTTGTAGCTTCTTTGAAAGTTTTGTCTGAGTTTTCAACATTTAAGTTATGGGTTACACACTAATCTGTTTTTTTTTTTTTGTACCATGCTCCTTCTTGAAGAAACATCTTTGCACCAAAGTTTTCCACATGACAGCATTGATTTCCATAAAATTCTGTTTTTTAGACTGAGAATTTTCTGGTTGACAGAAGGCTTTTTTTCTAGCAGTGTGAATGAGTCACTTATTTAAATACAGTTAAAGATGGAGCTTCAAAAAAATTATCTGTCGTCCTTCAGCTGCTAACCTGGGAATGCAAATCCTCATTTGAGAAATGGAGACATAAATTACAGGCTTTTGTATAAACTAGACAGAGAAAAAACTTCATTTGAGGTCTGCTATAAGCCAGATGATTACCAACTGTAACTCAGTGATAATAATTACAGTCAATGGAGCTTTTTTTTTTCCTGTTTTCACAGAATCAAAGGACCAAATTCTTGGTCTTTTCTGTGATGTGAAAAGAAAAATATTTAATTCTCTTTTGCTTTCCTTGTAAGTTCTATAAGCCCTAATGGTCTTCTTGTACAGTACTTTGTCTTCTTTAGAAGGAATATGAGAGCACAGAAAGGTTATGACTCCTTTGTCGAAAGCCCCAAGGACGGAGAAAAATGTGCCATACCAGCAGTCCTTGCTCTGAGAGCAATGTTGTTTCATTTCTGTTCTAGGAATCATTTCTGCCTGCTGGCACAGCACAAGTGGTGTACATTTCTACCTGACAGCTATAGTTTGATCCATAAATGAGTAGTATTTTCCAGCTACCACTAACCTTTTACAGGAATTTGCATATCTATGGGAAAAGAAGTTTATATACCTGAACAATAATTTACATTTAATTATAGGAGACATATTCTAATATCTCTATAAAACAACGACAAAACAGGAATAAATTTAGTACACAAGAGCTAAGACTTGATAACAATTACTACTTTTATGGCATTCAGAACTGGAATATTCATGCCTCACAAAAAGGATTATGAGGAATATTTTTACATCACAATAGAGAAATTAACACTAAGATGGTAGCCGGAGCCCACAATAGTAACAGTCATCAGATCTTTTTGGTTTTGCAGGTAAGCACAGACTCCTATGGCCTTTTTTTTTTAGTTTACATTTTAACAGAAATCTACCCAAAATTCATGAGCTAGACCGTTTGTCAGACCTCTAGCTGGATGATAGTAAAATTTTAGTCTCTTTTTACATGTTTATCAATTACTTTTTCTAATGTCTTATGTTTCACTCTTTGAACTCTATTCAGAAGAATGCAGCAGGAGTTGAACAAATTGTAGGTTTATGTAAATTTTTAGTATGGGAAGTGTCTTCTCAAGTAGTTTCCTCTCCAAGGAATTTGCAGTGCCTGCAAATTTCAGAGGGACTTGACAAATTCTCAGCAATTTATAAAACTACTTTCAAGAAAATATAAGCAATTGATTTAATTATATTTCTTAGCAATATGATTGGAATTAGTTTAATTAAATGTAATTATAATATTTTATTCTATTTTTTCAAGGTAAATTCAGTAGCAACAACTATATAAGAGGATTTGACATGTTCTGGGAAAGATAACATCCTGTTGTGGTGTGTAATTAGTATGTATTTCTATATTATGTAATTCTGCATTATATTGTTCTGTTACCTCCCTAAATTGGTATGGTCTGTTAACTCTCCTGCCCTTCACCCAAGTTGGTTTGTCCCCTCCCTTCCCATTGGCTAAACCCCCTTATAAGAATCTGGAAGCAGGAAGTGGTTTCGGCTTTTCCTTTGTTGCCATCATAAACTTTGGACCCTCTAGGGGCTCAGTGCCCCTAGAGTGAAATAAACTCATATTATTCACAACCATGAAGAGCTGCCGGCACTTCTTTGTCCTCTGTTTACTAGCCTAACTCCCGAAGGCATAGCAGGGGTGACACAGACCTTGCTGCCTTTAAAGCACCTCTAAGCTGGACCTCCTGACGACACGGAAGTTTCTCGCATAGAGAAGCCCCCTCCTATCCGTGCTCCGTGGCTAAAGCTAAGCCCGGGCTGAAGAAGGAGCGGGGCAAGCTGTGGGAGTGGCTATAACACTCAAGTTCTGCAATCCCACTCTTTTTTGAGGTTTTATACCCCCTAGATGTAGCACAGCTCTATCAGACACTGCGTACACTTGCAGAACTACAGAGCATTGAATTGTCACAAAGAAAATGCTTATTGACTTCTTTTTTATGTTAGAAATTCCCAATCAGCAAACTTCTTGCCATATCAATTTTTAATCTTAAATCCAGGTATTTATTGGTTTTCAAAAAGTTTCCACAGCATCCACTAGACCAACCTTCTCAGCTTAAAAGGCTATCATGTTTGTCATGCATGATTTCCCCTTCATAAATTCCCTTGATCTGAGGAGGTTCTGTTGATATACACAAAGGAGTTAACGGAGGAGTAGATTCATCCTCAGGAGAGAAATTAATGACTTTTCCTTTTGCTTTGTTTCTCCCTGACAATGAATGACATTGACTTGATTGAGCAACTGTGTTAAAATGAACAGCATCTCAGAACTTGGCCTAAGGCTGGTGAATCTGAAATGTTGGTAAGGCTAGCACATGGACAACACACGTATTCAAGTGTTAGAAAACTGATACACAGATGAGTCAAAATTACTCAAATTCTCGTGGGAAATACCATTGTTCTAGCCTACTTTGAAGATCTTTATCTGAGGGAAATCATAGTTCTATGAGTTATACTGTATTTCTTTATTACTTTCTAATTATAATGTAATTTAAATTAAAATACAACAATTTGCTAGCAAACACGTTATTTTCTTCTCACTGGCCCATTAAATTTTTTCTGTTACCATCCCATTTATATCCACCCACTGATCACTGCACAAGTATTTTTACTGACAGCATGTTCTTTAGCAAATATAATAAACACATTGTAATAATCTTGAATTAATATTAGTGCTGTCAATCAGTTATATTTGTGAATTTCTGCAGTGAATTAAATTTGAAAGTATCTTCTATGCAGATAAACAGGACACAATTGAGAATTCTTTCCATTTTTCATCACGATTCATCAAAGCTCTCTGGAAGATGGGATTTTTTAAGTCTTTGGTTTAAATATTCTGACAGACAAGAATTTTAATATTATGCATCTAAATATCAGTATTTTAAAATGTTATTTACTCAAATAGACATTAAATATCAATAATGTAAAGCAATCTTGTAGAAAAAGGATTTTCTATAAAATCAACTTGCAATGAGTAGCCTTTGTTGCATTAAATGATCGGGCTTTTTTTAGGTGTATTTATTCAAAAGGACTTAAAAGATGTTAGAACCATAACTAGTCTGACTCCCAATAATTTTAAATGTCTATTCTTTCCCTTTTATGGGTTTGATGAAGGGCTGATGTGATGATCTGAACTCAGCATTAATTTAAATTGGATGGAGGGAACAATGAAGTAAACTACGCAAAGTTAATAGGCTATCATATGCTTTACTGAGAACAGGACATGAAAGTAGAAGTATAAACTGTATGCATACCTCCTCAGAGAGCCTGAGCTGTCAGAAGTACAAGAAAAAACTAAATTATCCTACCAGATTAACTTAATCTTATAATTCACAAATTCAATATTGATTAGAATAAAATTATTAATGGTCTTATTTTGAATGAAGCTGGTTTTCTTGGGTAGGACTGTACATCTGACAGGATCAAGTTTGGGATGCAAGACAGCTAAAGGGAGCTGGTCACAAATAGGAGGGAGAAAAATAATGGTATCTTATAGAGATCCAGTTATGAGAGTTTGTGGACATAAGTTCTAATAGTATAGATTGTGAAGTGACAGAAGAGAAAGAAAATCAAAAGGGCAACAAACTGCAAATAAAGTTTCTTTGTAACAGATGTGCAAACACATCTGACATATCAGAAAGATATACAGAGAACATACATTGAACTCAAAGCAACCTGTTCCCTTCTTCCCCTACTACTTGAATGGGCCAACTTTTATCTACTTTTTCGTAGATTTAAACATAGTTTCCGTAACAAGAGAAATTGTACCTCTTTGTTTCTTTTGTATTTTTTCTTAAAGCATATTGACACAAAACATCTGTATAGAGACCAAGTTCAGAAATGCTAAGATACTTTTGGTCTATTTTGAGACTTAGAGCCTTCCCCTTCATTATTATTTTATATAGATTTCTAGGATTTTCAATCTAGTCTTTTCTCAGAGAGTCTAAAACCCAAGAACTTCGATTGGTCTCACTTTCTCCTAGACCTTCTCCAGAGGGTTTATTTCCATGCTAAAAGTGCAGCACTCAGGACAGAGTATGATAGCAGAAACCTCACAAGAGGTAAGAGAACAAAAATAATTATTTGATATAGCTTGCAACAGCTCTGACCTACTTTGTCTATTTTATCCCAGTATGCCTCCTATTTGAAGGGCTTTTTTTGTTGTTGTTTGGGTTGGTCTTTTTAAATGTATAACTACATTCAATCTTCTATTATCTTACCCAGTCTTAATAGGGATGTGATGACAAACTCAAAAAAAGTTCATAAAATCTAATCCAATCCAATCTGTCTCAAACTAAATTACACAACCAAATTTTACCAAAACAATCACTACAAAAATGACATGTTATAGGAGGAAAAATAAAACAGACCAAAACCAAACAAGTATGGGAAGCCAATTTTCTATTGATATTTGTTTATTAATTTTTAAAGGGGGGGAAAAAAACAAAAAAAAAGGAAGTAATTTTTCTGGGGAAACACAAACCTGAATTCCGTCCCTCAGTTGTGGAAGAGTCTGTTTTATCTCAATTTAATGGTACTAAATCCAGGTTATCTTTTTATTTTGCTATGCCTACTTAGTATGAAATTGAAGTGTATTTAGAAATTAAGTAATCACTTATTAAGACTATACACAAGGCAAATAAAAATATAGATAGATATTAAAAAGTCTAGCTGATATTATGTAAAGCTCTGCAAAGTTCCTTATTCTTGTGAAGTTGGTGTATCACACCATATTTTCTTCAGTAATTTTTGTGATATAGATGACAGCAGGTAATTTACAGGATTGGCAAGAGCTATGTTCAAAGTATTAATGACACTATTGGGACACAGGAAAACGAAGAATATGCCTTTTTTGACAGTATGTCTTTCAACTTATATTTTGAATATTTTTTATTGGAATATAACTTTTCTTTTATAAATGGTACCACCCAAAAATTGTTTCAGACTTTTTTTCTTTTCTTGCCAAATCATAAGAGGCAGAAGCAAGCCATCAGCAAAGATATTAAGAAAATTAAATTATGACAATTTATGTTTTCATAAGGAAAGGTGCCTTAAACACTGAAAGAATAAATAAAAATTAAAAAAAAAAAAGACTGAAGGACATTGTACTCATATGAAAGTTACCACATTCCTATAACACACTGACTTTGTTGCTATGTCGAAGAACAGTTAATGCAGAATCTCAATTTCATAAAAATGAAGAATTTATTTTAGGGTTTTTTCCCCCCCTCAAAATCCCCCTCATCAGATGTTTAAAGACCTTTACAGCATTCTGGAATTAAATTCAGCTGTGGGCAAAATGTGTCTTGAATGTCTGCTTTCAGCAGGAAAAAAAAAAACATTTTGCTGATTACTGAAACCACAACTGCCTCAGTCTTGACATCAAGTTAAACAAAGCAGGCATATCCTTCCAAAGCTCATCTACTAACAGGGAAAAAAAAAAGTTTTATGAAAAAGCAACACATTTCCTATACAAACATTATCAACTAATCTCACATAGGTACATTTTCCCCCTTCCCAAGAGCAGCCATTCAACTCTTTGAAATAAAAAGGTGATATGTCAACGTAACCAGTACCTACCAGTACCTACATGAGTATCAACATTTACTGCTGTCATTCAGATGATCACTTGCCATGTCTCCAGAATACTTTTGTGTATTTGGGGAAATACACCATAGTTGCTTGTAGCTATAAGGTCCTGCAAAGTCTGATTATTTCAGTTCCTTCTGTGCTGTGTCCTATGAACAAAGAGCTTTTCCAAAGGAGAATTATCTGATTCAGAAAAACAGCACCCAGTGACCTAACCAAGACTCCAAAGGGAGGAGTTGTAATAATCCAGGTGGACAAG
Source organism: Calyptomena viridis (assembly GCA_013390005.1). NCBI lineage: Eukaryota > Metazoa > Chordata > Aves > Passeriformes > Eurylaimidae > Calyptomena > Calyptomena viridis. Next base: position 71,293 of record WEIV01014164.1, on the reverse strand, counting down.
GTACCACTAAAAGCCAGTTCAACATTTTATTTGTTTTTTTTTACGTTTTTTATTTGTGTTTTGTCTGCTTTTTAATAGGAGTACATGTAAGAGACTGTCTCACACCAGGTAAAAGCCTGGTTTTTAATGCCAGTGAAGATAGGTAATGAGTATCTCTATTGGAGTACTGATTTTGTAGCCAACCACCTCTTCTGTAAGCAACATTTTACCCATTCTCAAAAATCTGTCTGTGCACACAATTTCATAAATATACCACATGTCTTTTTGATAAAATATTAACAATGCATATAAAGAAAATTCATATGAATAAAAAAATAATTATATTGTGGTTATCGGAGATCCCATTTCTACATAGCTAATAAGTTTACTATATCTTATCAGAAAAGGTTCAGTGCAATGTTACTTAATTTTTGATGTATCTTATAATTAAGCTATGAAGATAGCCTGATGATTTTGACAATATGACTCATAAAACTTGGAAAATGTTTCATAATTTGAATCATAACCAATAAAGGAATTCTAACCTTTTTTTTTACACTTTGACAATTAGAAAATATCAAGAAAACAATTACATAATTTTATAAACTGCACACAAAATATCCTTTTCAATTTTTAAAAAGTGTTACCAGGATGAGTAAAAATGTAGCAGTGACTGTGAACAGACATAATGCATGAAATTTCTTGTATACATAATTTACAGGTTAATCTGTGCTATGAGTCCCCTGACAGTAAGAAATCAAGAGATAAAGAGTTTTATTCAAGAAGTCAAAATATTACTCACACCGTACTATGATTTCACAATATTAAAAACACCCATCACCTAGCCTTTGTATTATTAACATGGAATTCAGAAATAATTTAATTTGCATGGAGTTTCTCTCATGCTCATGTTTACTGACTTACTGCTTTTACTATGTTTCAATAACTGCTAATATAGCCCAAATTAATTTTGTTTGGAATAGGTAGATGAAAAAAATGCAACATCTTGAATTTTCATAGCAGTAACATGAAAATTTCTAATACCAAGATTTATTTCAAAACTAGAACCTTTATAGAAAATTTCTGTGTAATTGCCTGTATGTTTTAAATCTCCTTAAATATTGTATATTTTCTCCTGAGGACTGTGAAGTATTTCAGATTTTCAAATATCACTTTGTAATCTCTCATCAACAAAACAGTCCTTGTACCATTTTACCAAACACCTCAATCTTCGTTCTGACTAAATAACATTGGACTCTCTAAGTCATTTGACAGGTAAAACAGGTGATCAGGTGTAACAAGCTAGAGAAGAAAGAACTTAGCTGATCTCTGTGAGTAACCCAGGTCTTCCCTGGGGAAGGAGACAGGGTCAGAGAGCAAAATAGGATAAAATTAACACCTCAATATTGAAAATAATGAAATATGAGGCATTAATGGTGCCATCACATTAAGAAGTTATCAAAGCAGCTGGTAGCCTAAATTCACTCACAGCTCAGTGTGGTGGAGCTGATGTAGCCTGTTGACAATTTCTTATTACTGTAGGGCTAGAGCAACAGCATTATCCTTATTTTCACCAGCTTATACCAAATTGTAAAAATAATGAGAAGATAAAACCAGATACGAACCAGTAGTATTGTTTCCTATTCTTGCATAAAAACACAAAAGAAAAGCATCCATTTCAAACAGTAGCAGGTACAGTCCTGCGAGAGACCAAGCCCCTTGCAGAAGCTGCTGAGTACATTCAGCCAACTCTGGTCAGTACTATTTACACAAGGATAACAAATGATAACCCTGTAAAGTGTAGAAAGAATGCTCTATTTCCACGTCCCTCCTTTGTCCTATCTTCTCTTAAAGATAACTGCCTATGAATATTTTATATAAAAGTGAAAAACCAGGCAACACTTTCAGTGTTCATAAGGAACAGGAAAGAACTTGTGTCACTTGGCTAAGTAAAGTGGAAGCACAAACTTCAAGACCATCTTCCAAGAATAAATAAATGATACAATTATTAACCACAACGTTGTTCTGTTCACCACAAATTTTAAAATGTGTTACAAGGGTGGTAATATGTAAGATCACACATTGAGCAGCATACAGTACTTGATATTTCAATGCAATCTTAAAATAAACACAAAGAACAATCTACAGAATACATACAGAAGTCATTTTTGTAAAAATGGCAGAAAACTATCATGTTATATTTAACATCATATTCTAAGATTAGGCACTTACTTTTTAATCTTAGCTGTCTGTCGTGGCACGTACGGTTCAACAGTGTCCAAATAGGTAAGGAACAGAATGAAATTCAAATAATTAAAATATTCTTGTAAGGTTAAAAAGATGCCAAAAAATAAAGAAAAAAAATAGCACAACCACTATTAGACAAAATGTTTGCTAAAAAAATATTTTCTAATGAACTTAGCAGACAGATTCATTAGCTGTCAAAAAACAAAACCCAAACCACAAAAAAACACCACAAGCCAATCCCAAAAAACCACCAAATCCCAAACTAAACACACATTCTTACTGACAAAGAAAGTTGCAAAGATTTCCTTTCATACAGACTTAAATACAGAAGTGGTATTTAACAATGACAATAACTAATTTTCAGAAGAAACAAGTTCTGCAATATTTGCTGGAATATTTAACAAATAATGAAGTACTATTAAAAAAAATTGAAAAGAATATCTCTCATATTTTAGATCTATTTCTCAGATCTCTGTAGAACAACATTCCTCAGTCTGAAAGGTTACAACTACATATAAATCAAGACAGTCAAGAGCTAGAGCATCAAGCTGATAGAAGAAATAAAGCAATTTATGGAGCTATCCTTCTCACAACAAGCCTTTGTCAGGTTGTCATCTATCTAACTTCAAACGCTTTCCTGTATAACATCATTTTACTTTGTTTCTATTGTAACTTTAAGTGTCCATTATGAACTTTCCAATTAATGAAAAAAATAATTCAGGTTTCGGGTATCTTTGATTGAGATAGTCTTTCATGTTGGTTACCTATGTATTTTGTGACTAGTTCAACGGTAAAGTTGGAAAAAAATAAATGTATTACTGCTCTAGTAATTGATACAGGTTTACATACTTGTTAGATGCTATAAAATGTTTGTAACTGAAATTTTGTTTCCAGTGATCCTCAGAGAGAGAGACTGGCAGAAAGAAAAAAAAAATCTGGATATGAACAATGTCAATAAATCCAAATTTTGTACTATTTTTCCACCTTATGCATTACCATAGCACAGATGTTCTTGGTTTCTCAGCATCTAACCCTTGCATTCCTCCCATCTCTCTTAATTTCAAAATATGAAATTAAGTTTTCATACAAAATTAAGTTTTTCACTAAAATTTTCCATTTTAAATGAAAATGTTTATTCAATTTCCACAAATAAAAAATGATGGTAATGCATGAAATTTGCTGAACAAGAGAAATACAACTTCTCTAATGTAGTTTGTCCTGATGTTCATTACAAAAATTGTATTTTTGGTAGTGCTTCCATTTCTGAAGGCAGAATTTATTCTAACATTTTTCACTGAGTGTGATGTAGCACTTTATGATTAAATCACATTGCCAATTATGGGAAGTTGTCATTAGTTATCCAAGGTAGTTCACAAGTGAATTTTCAGGATTTATATTTAAGTGTTGTTGTGATTTTAAGTAGCCAGAGTTTTTTATTAGCTGGGGGGGCTAGGAGAGAGGCTTCTTTAAGAAGCTGCTGGAGATTTTCTCTGCTCTAAGCTAGTCAAGGTCAGGCAACAATGCCTCTGTGATAACATATTTAAGAAGGAGAAAGAAAAACACTAGGCAGAACATCATGGCGGCTTAAGAGAAAGGAGGGTGGGAAGTTTGATTAACACCAAGGTCAGAGAGAGGAGAAAGAGAAGATGCCTTAAACACTGGAATAGGGCCCCAGCAAACCTGTGGGGGATCACAGGAGCAAAGGTTTGTATGCTGTGCACACCTGTGGAAAGATTGGAAGATTTCTACGCCAGAGCAGAAAGTGCTGGAGGAGAGAGGCTGTGAACCTGTGGGACGTTTGCTGGAGCAGAGGGGCCTGATAGAGTCCTGTGGGCCGTGGGAAGAAGAGACCCACGCTGAGTAGCAGAGCACCAGGGAGGACTGGTGGCCTGGAAGAACCCACACTGAAGCAGCTGAGCAGCTGGCACGTGAATGACTGCACCTATGGTACAGTGACTTATGTGACAACAGTACCTGAAAAAACTGTTGTTAGTAACAAATCCACTAAGAAGCAGTTTGCAACAGACTGTTTCCGTGGAGAAGACCCCACGAGGAAAGCTGGGGTGGGACTCGCTCTCTCTTCTTAGCAGCAGCAAAGACCACATCCCCCCACACACACCTGCCTTCCTGAGCTGCTGGGGGAAGGCGAAGGATCTTAAAAGGGAGGGGTGGGGGGAGAAAGGTGTCTGTAACAACTATCAAACTGCTCACTCTTAAACTCTTAAGCTCTGATTTTAGTAGTAGTAGTAGTAATAGTACTAGTAAATACTTAACATTCTAAGTTAGAGCCTGTTTTGCTTGTGCGAAGTAGTTAATAAACAGTTGCTTGTAATCCTTATCACAAAAGTTGAAGGTTTTTTCCCTTCTCTGAGAAATTTTAGATCTATGTGTGGGCTCTCGGCTTTTAGCCAGAGTCAAACCATGACAGTAAGACTCCATTCTCTGCAAGCTATATGAAACCTTTTGAATTTTCAGTACTTTCTCAGTCCTTCATCGTTAAATTGAGAAGTAACAAAGTCAAGCTTCAGCATAGGTGATCCAGTTTTAATTTTCTAAGTTCAGTCCTGCTGTAAGTAGGTACAGCTTTGCTAAAGTTAATGGGTTTCTACTTGTAATGATGATAAATGCAATAGCATTTGTTATGCTGAGATTTAATTCTTTCCTTGAAGTATAATTTTACTACATCTTAAGAGATGACATTATTAAGAGTTTCAGATAGGATTATTGAAAATCCCGTAGAAACTCCTCTCCATAATATTGGGGGGTTTTTTGTTTGTCTTTCACTAAATTTTATAGCATTAAGCATTTATATTATGAAGTGGTTTGCAAAATTTTAGATTAATTTGACTTCTAGACTCATATTATAAATAAGCAGTCCTCGTAAGTGTAATTAGCTTCTAGAAAATATAGGAGAAAATCACTTTTGAATCTAACTTTATTTGATTTAATTATTTAAAGGCAATTTTTTTCCTGCTTCACATGCCTATGCAAAAAGGGAAACAATTTTGTGTTTGACAATGCTTTTTTTTTTGTAAGTTAAAATAAAAAAAAATCCAAACAAAAAAATCCAACTAACTAACCAACCAACCAAAAAAACCCCCAAACAACTGTCCTAATATTTAATTCAAATTTGCCTCAGGCTCCGCTTTTATTTTATAAAGCTGTAATTGCATATTAATGTACATTTTGGCTTATTCCTTAAGGGCATGGAAAGAGGATATGTGAGGAAGGTTGTTATCCATCTGTAGTTCTGACTATGGAAGCTGGAGCTGTTCAAGAGTAAGAGTGCAATTTAGGCTGGGAGACATATCTGGGACAGCCACTGATGCCTTAAGATTTCTTATATTCTTCTTATTTCTGGATTTTAGCATAGCTGCATGGTTTCTTATACTTAGGATAGTAGAAAACCTCTTTCTCACAGTCTATGAAATGCTGTTTAACATTCTTTTTTGGAAAACAGACCCTAGCAAGGACACTCTGTTTTAGATATGAAACCAGAGGGAAATAACAAGATATCAGGTAGATAAAGCAAGATAGAAGGCTCAAAACTCATTGGAGAGCTCCAAGGGGCAGATCTGGGGGGCAGGATGGGGGCAAACAATTTTGGGATTGGACGTATCCATTAGATGTGATAATGGATTAGTATTGAAAAAGGGGTACTAGTACTATGATGGTTCACATCTATGTACATTGTGGACCTGGAAGCTTGCATTATAGACCATCTCTTTTGTCAGGAATGTTTTTCTCTCATTTAAGGTATTACCACACACAACTGTAAATTTTCAAGCAAAATCTGTTACCATAAGTATCTTACAGGGATCAAACTGCTAACTGGAACCTGGAAACCAGAAAGGGTACAGAAATACCATAGAAGAAATGTATATGAAGGGTTGGCCTACTTATATGTTATCTGTCCAAAAAATTATGTGTGATTTTTAAATAAGACTGGATTGGATAAAGAGATAAATGCATGAATTACATTGAGATTATTATATCAAATATGTTTGTCAAGGCAGGATATAAAATATGAGACTGAATTTCATTTCACACTCACCAAGGCATGGGTAAAAGATAAAAGTAGCTGTTTTGCTTGCATGGAAGAGGTGTTTCTAGGCTAGTCAGTTATTATGCAGGTTTTTGTCTGCTATCAGAGGTTAGTACCTGACAAAACCTGCACTTCTTGAAGACAGAAATTTTTGACAGGAGAACTGTTAAGAGTAATATGCTAAGTAAGGTGTTGAAAAGGGACAAAATGAAAAAAAAAAAAAATTAAATGGACACCATGCAGGACTCCAGGAAATGATTTCACTACAAACGCTAGTGTGTTTCAGCGGGTGTGGAGTTTGCCTTGTGACTGCAACCTGAGACAAGATACATTCAGACATCAGTAGCTCTGATGAAGTGAACGAGCCAAATGTCCAACTAAGATCGATATAGGGCAAGACATCTCTTAGATCTGATCTTGGGAAAAAGTGGGTAAGCATAGTTTTCTTTCTCTTTTGAATTCTTTGAAGATTTGTCACTGGGCTGTCTCACTCTGCTATTGCAGAGATTGAAAGTAATAAATATTCTTAACCTGACTTGACCTAAGCACAACTTCACAGTACTTAACAGTGAGACTTCCCCTGCCTAAAGGTAAGGCAGATCTATGAACTTGTTCAAGTACCCAGAGTTCCAGCAATTTCTGCAGAAGCTGTGCATTCCTAGTTTGTGAGGTTGCATCACAGGGATTTGCAGAGATAAAAATTTTGTTTTGGTGACTAGGAAAATTCAGACATGCATAGGGCAGTCCCATAGTATTGACTTCAGCATATTTGGCAACCTGTCTCATTTGCTCCTTAATTCAGGCAAAGACATTTCTAATAATTTTAATAACTGGATCATAACAGGTTGTTATGGTTTGACTCTGGCTAAATGCCAAGGACTCACACACACATCCAAAGTTTCTGGGAAAAGGGGAAAAAACCCTCAACTTTTGTGATAAGGATTATAAGCAACAGTTTATTAACTATTTCACAAGCAAAACAGGCTCTAACTTAGAATATTAAGAATCAGAGCTTAAGAGTGAGAAGTTTGATAGATGTTACAGACACCTTTCTCCCCCCACCCCTCCCTCTTTCAAAGATCTCTCTCCTTCCCCCAGTGGCCCGAGAAGACAGGAGTGGGGGGGTTATGGTCAGATGTTGTTCCCAATGCTGATTCAAAGGAAAAAAAAAAAAAAGAAATCCAACCCCATGCTTTTCCTGTAGGGGATTTCTTCCCAAAAGTGGTCCGTTACAAACTGCCTCGTGCATTACTGACAACAGCTTTTCAGGTATTGTTGTCACATAAGTCACTTTACCATAGGTGCAGTCATTCAGGTGCTGCTTGGCTGCTTCAGTGTAGGTTCTTCCAGGTCACCAGTCCTTCCAAGAAATGCTGCTCTGCTGCTCCAGCATGAGTCTCTTCTTCCCATGGCCTACAGGGCTTTATCAGGCCCCCTGCTCCAGACACGGACAACAAACATCTTACAGGATCATAGCCTCTCTTTTTCCGGCACTTATCTGCTCCAGCGTGGAGTCTTCCAGTCTTCCATGGGTTTGCAGGCGAATCTTTGCTCCCTATGGTCCCCCACGGGTTGCTGAGGCCCTATTTCAGTGTTTAAGGCATCTTATTTTTCTCCTTCTCTCCGACCTTGGTGCTAATCAAACTTCTCACTCTCCTCTCCCTTAAGTGGCCATGATGTTCTGCCTTCCCTTTTTTTATCTTCTCCTTCTTAAATATGTTATCACAGAGGCGTTACCAGCTGACCATGGGTAGCTTGGAGCTAAGAAATTTCCAGCAGCTTCTTAAAGAAGCCTCTCTCATAGCCCCCCCAGCGAATAAAAAAAACCTCTGGCTACTTAAAACCACTACACAGGTACAGGGTATAAGGTTTTATAGGTCTGTAGGTCACTTTAGAATATTCTTTCAGATGCAGTTAATTATTAACATTAGGGAGATTATCATTAAAAGAGAAAATAAAAGAAGGAAGAGCTGATTTACAAAGAAGTATTAGTTTTAAATCACCTTCCAATGTATTCCTCTCATTTTAAAATTAATACAGCCTTATCACATTTCTAAGTTAAAGAAAACAAACAAATAAGATGTGGTATACATGTGTACATTTTCATATGGAACATGTAAAGTAGAATAGTGCACTCTCAAGCCTAGTCAGCAAAATATTAGTAATTCTGCAAGAGCTATAAAAACATCAAGTATAGCCAAGTCCTACAATAAAAATTGAATTGTATTACTCCTAAAATTACTGGTACTCACAGTGTAGATTTTAATGCATATTTTAGAAACAACAATTATTTTAACAATTTTAAAGATATGATCTTGTTATGTTTTTTATTTGATGAAACAACTACTGAGCTTTTAACACCATACCGCAGAGCCCACATAGCTTTATCAGGAATGAAAGTAATTATGATACTGTAGATAAAGATTTAGTATACTAATCTGAATTAAATAAGTAAAGCATTTTATGAACAATTGATGGAACGTCTGTTTAGCTGAGATGTTTAATGGTGTTTCAGAAACTGAACTCATTTTGACATGGGGATACTCCAAGCTTAAGAAGACATTTAACAGTTACTGAAATTCACAAAATTGAAGGGCTTGTAGGAATTACTGTATTTGTCTCTCTTTCCCAATTAATCTTTTACGGGTCTGAGTGGGAGAGTACATTGCTTATAAAGTATTTCTGTCAACTCACTACTAGTATACACATAAGCTTCTCTAATATGTACATTTCAAATAGGGACAGGATGACCTCACATTGAATGTTCATTTATCATGATATGCAAATCTTAATGTATTAGAGGAATCCTGCACTTCCTTTTAGATAAACATAATAGATCTAGTGCCTTTCTCTTGCCACATACTACAACAAAGGAAAATATTTGAGACACATTTTAAGAATGTGATTATTACCAGTTAAGGTATGCAATTTCTATGCACCTATCTTCTCTGTTTCCTTTCTCCAGAAATGAAGCTTTTCCTTACAAGTTTCTTCTACTAAGTAGTAAGTTTTGGCTGGTGAAAAAATAAAATAGTTTTCAGGTTTCAAGAATGCTTTTACCCAAAACAAGATGATAATGAGGCCCAAGAAAAACTCACTGATACCAAAACTTCTGTCTGGATGATATAAGTCTTCCTGGCTTATATTTTAATGAAACATATGGATTCATGTGAAATAATTGGTATTTAGACAAATCAAACCCAGAAACGTCCCTAAGTGAAAACAAGAATTGCAGTCATTTGTGTTTGAACAGTTCTAACTTGGGCAGGTATCAAAGGGAGGGGTTTTTTCATAGAAAACGTATAGATCGAAAGGTACGTTTTAGCTTTGAAGAGATGCAGTAGTTTATTTTTTCAGACAAGGGTTTCCAATGAAAAAGTAACCCTAATAATACAGAATCTAACTAGTTTCCAAAGAAAATAAGAAATCAGAAGTCATGCAGATTTGTTTTAAAAAACAATAGTTTCCTGTAAATTTTAGCAGAGAACGCTGATTTCTATTTTCTGGTAACTTCCTCTAAGGTTGCACCACTTTAAAAGGAAGGTTTACTCTGTTTCTCAGAGCAAGTATATCTCTCTTCAGAAAGGAGCCAATGAAGTTTGGTGCCAAATGGAAAGCTACAAGGTCTTTTACTATTTTTCAGCTGCTGCATGAAAATTTTGAACACCATCTTGTTCATTTACTGTAATTATTAAAATTGGAGTACTAATTACAATCACTTCTTGGAATTTAAAATTTTTGGAGGATGCCAATATCTTTACTTTTTCCACCAATACCTTTGGGAAAAGATTTTCTACATTTAAATAGCATATTTTCCTTTGTCATGGTTTGACTCTGGCTAAAAGTCGAGAGCCCACACATAGATCTAAAATTCTCAGAGAAGGGAAAAAAAACCTCCGACTTTTGTGATAAGGATTACAAGCAACTGTTTATTAACTACTTCACACAAGCAAAACAGGCTCTAACTTAGAATGTTAAGAGTTTACTACTACAACTACAACTACTACTAAAATCAGAGCTTAAGAGTTTAAGGGTGAGCAGTTTGATAGTTGTTACAGACACCTTTCTCCCCCC
>WEIV01014164.1:23866-60697 GCA_013390005.1 Calyptomena viridis | reverse complement strand
CTAATAAAAAACTCTGGTTACTTAAAACCACAACATCCTTCCACTACAGAAGCTTGAACAGCTCGATAAAGAAAAAAAAACCTCGTTTTTTCTGGTTTTTTGTTTGTTTTTTTGTTTGTTTGTTTTTTTTTGTGTGTGTGTTTTTTGTTGTTGTTTTTTTTCTTTTATTTTTGTTATTTTTTTATTTTTATTATTACTGTCTTACTTCCTGTGGTCAGTAGTGACAGTATAATTAAAGATTCAAGCTGCCAATAAACTTGCAATATTCTGATATTAAAATAAAATCTGTAATATTTAATGAGTAAAATGTTTCTACTCCCTGTATTTGTATTTATGGCTCAGTGTGATGTTAGCAAAACCCCCCAAAATTAAACCAATTCTACCTCAGCGGAGTTGTGGGCTACAGAACCCAACATGAGTTTTGGGGTCTAGACTGGTAGGGTTGAACTCCTCTGTGGTTAGATCTCTTACCCTCACCCAGCAGGACATAACTAACACATTTGAAAACAACATTCCTTTACTATTTTTCTGTAAATCTATGACTATCTTCTGGAAGTAAGAGAAACACTCTGAGATCTGTTATAGCCAAAACAACACAACCAGTGGGTTTTAACAGAGTGAAATCCAGTAGTAAACTAGTCATATGAAATAATTTAAGCTCCCAAATAACCCAGCAGTTTCACAGTCTCAGCACTATTCCATATAAGACATAGATTAAAATGATTTAATTTCATATTCGCCTGATTTTATATGAACATGAACTACTTTTCTTGCCATGTGTTTGTTATGCAGCATCACACTTGTCATTTCATCCACAAAATCTGGCTAACAGGACAGCTTGGTATGAACAAAATGAAATTAAGAGAAAGCTCCAAAAGCTAATCACTGCTCATTTATTTCAGGGTTTGAAGCACACTTTAAATATTCCTCAATCTCCAAGTAATACACTGTCTCACTGGGTACAAAAATCACTCTATTACAGTTTTATCAAATCGCAGCATCACTTAGAATTTGTCATATCACCACAACTAAGTAACTATTGCAACATTAACTTTATGTGTGACTGTAGTACGTGAGTGGACACGGACCCTTGAATGCAGTGCAGAAACAAGCAGTTTATTGCAGGCGGTGCAAGGTGAGAGACAAAATATGGCTACAAATGACACCTTTTTATACCCCTGTAGCTAACTAATCCATAGTAAAGCCATTGTTCTGCCATTACTTCATAAGGGGATTTCCAGTTCAGGGTCCAATTATTTGGGCAGGATACACATCAGGGCATCTTCGGGGTCCCTTTCTCCAATCATGGAAGGTCACACAGGCTTTCAGGCATCTGCAGGCCTTCACTTCTGCTGTTCTTCTCTGTCTCTTTCCCTTTGCAATTCCGCTAGCTTTCCTGGTACTATTTTCTCAGGAAAATCTAATGCCTAGGCCTGATTCTCTTCATTTAACTTACTAATCAGAGAGACTAATTTAACAGCAGTACTCCGTCTTTACTTTTCAGCCTAGTCAACGAACCAGATTACTGGAGCTCTCCCATACAGTAAGCCTTTCAGTTCACTTTGAGTAAATGATTTAGATGTTAATTGAAAAGTTGTGTACACTAGCAGATAAGGCTTTAAGTTAGAATTCAACATACCTAGGTTAAATTCAGTTTAACCTAGTGTTTTAATCTTTTCTCACAAATTTGCAAATTCAAATTTTTATTCAAATTGGCCTTATAGATCATACTTGAGTTCAATGGAGGGCTTTAAACCATACCATCATATGTGCAAAGGTGCTTGTTTGCCATACAACCTTTGTAATGTTCCATTTTTGTAAAGCTTCCCTTATAGAAAACAGAAAATTAACTTTTATGTTTCACTTACCTATTTCAGAACAGAAACAGATAGTTGCAATGAGGTTGTAGCTCAGCAAAATTAAGTGTGAATAAAGCAAGAAAGAGCTAGTAGCTTTTCAATATAAGTAAACCTCTGTCTAATTTTCCCCCTCACTTTTTGCCAGCTTTGCTGGTAAGGTCCCTCACATGTGGTAGAATAAAAGACAAGCAATTGTTCCCTTTGCCAGCTTGATTTACAGAAAGGCACTAAATGTGTCAGCTGTTTCCTGAAAATTGGAAGCTGCTGGACCTGAAGCTACACCAGCTGTAGCCAATTGAAGGAGCAATGAGTGCACAGAAGGAGGAACTGGTGCTGTAAATGATGGACATAAAGGATTCATATCTCAGGCACTTAATTCCCATGGGAATTTTCTGCAAAAACAGGTGCACTTCACTGATTTCAGAACTATTTTTCTTTTTTTCCAGTAATGCATTCATCCCAGACTTCTTCAGTGCATCTGAGCTTTGGGAAACCATATATTTTGTTTATTTTTTGCCCATGTTGATAAATTGCTGTTTACACCTCCTACCTCCCTACATCCTGACTCATGGTTTTGCGTACCTAGTTCAGTTGGCTGGTGACACATTATAAGCAAGACAATTTCCCAACAGCCTCATTTCATAATAACATATCAGCTTTCCAACTCAGCTTAACCTTATGTTACATGAGCAATTGAGGTGTGCTACAATATCAAATCTTATCAGAATATAGCATAGTGTTTAGGTTTTTTCCTTAGTGTTTGCAAGTCAAATATACAAAATTTGTATTTGAAAATACAAGATTACCTTTTTCTTTTTTCACCTGGCATTGATCAGGCTGACCTTACCCCAAATTTTTAAATAACCTGTGGTGGGCTTTCTGGCAAATATTCTTATTCCTTTGTGAAGTTTATTCATACTCACTGTAAAACATCTAAACCGTGTGAACTCTTTCTTTCCTTACAACCCTAAGTATTGAAATGGGTTTTTTTTAATTTTTTTTTATACATGTAAGAAGCTTTTAGTCTGATTGACACCATATTCTAGTCTCTGACCTGCAGGAAGAAAGCCTTTCTTGTAGTTCTCAGAAGTCTGACATTAAATTCTTTCATTTCCTGGTTTACACTGACAAGCTGCTAAATGCACATAAGTATGTCCTGGCCAAATAAAAGTAGTGTGCCTGCAATGACAGTAAGTGAGAGAGCAGGAGGTCAGGCATTCTGAATTTTAGTCATGAAATTACAATGATGAATTATTAACTATTCAAAAATGCCTGTCACTGGCATCCACAAAGGTAATCCTGGGTTCAAATGACATTATTATCAATCTTCTTCTCTAGGAAGCTTGACTGAAAACATAATCTCATAAAGAATCCTTCATGTAATTACTAGAATGCACTGGTAGGTGAGCATATACTAATTTACATTTACATCTTTGATTCATGCATTTCTCAAATCACTTGTCTGGAGAAAATACATTCCACAAATTTCAGAAAAAAATTTTGAGCAGTAATGTAAAACTATGTATTTTTGTTGGCTTGTATTTTTTTTGTAATATTATCTTTATTTGAATTTATTTCTACAAAAGACCAGAGTGCAAGAGATTAAATAATCCATTGCAGTTACTTCAGTTAAAATATACTTGATATTAATTACAGGGCTGAAATTATTGTTTATATATGCCCTGAATTTGCATCCTCCAACCTGCAAAATCTCATACTGTCAGTAACGAGAAATTTGGTTTGAGGAATCCAGACTTCTGGTAGTCTCCAGATGTATGTAAAAGTGGTTATAAAATAGCTTCATACGTATACAGAATGAAGCGCAATGACATGCAGAAATATTACCAACATCATTTTTAAAGCACTGGTAAGTAGATGCACCCTGACTTGCAAGGACTGCCGGGGCAGTGCCCCATTGGTGAAGATGTTTTTCTTTCAGTTTCACAGCTGGCAAACAATCAGCTGTCTTTAGATGTCACTGACACATTGTTCTGGACAGGGACTAGCATCAAACTCCTATGAAACAATTTTTCCATCTTAATCACTGCCTAATCTAAGAAATTGGGCAATACTTGGATGAGATGTTGAAATGAACTAAAAAATAAGGAAAATTATTGAAAAAACTGACTCATAACATCTATTAAGAGAGCACCTTCTGTCAAATGCATAGGACTGAGGAAGTATTTTTTACCTTTCCAAGTATTGTTTTTTCAGATAATTCCTGACCACAAGTTGGGAATTAGCATGGAGCAGTGCGATCATTCTCCACAGTCAGTTTTGGAAGATGAGCAAGTTGGGTGAATGGAAGTGACAAAATGGTGCTAGCTTGTCTAGAAAATGTTCCTGGCATGTCACTGTGTCCAATGCAACAGCCATTTTCTTGTCAACCTTTCCTACATACATAAATGGAAATACATAGCACAAATTCTCTGGAGCATATGGCTCTTCTGCCTGTCTTCTACATGCTCATTAAGGTATTGACTATAAATATAACCCCAGGCATAGCTGATAACATGAGGGATGCATCTAAATATAGAAGTTACAAAAGCTACCTGAGATTGGCTGAAGTCTTGTCTGCAGCCCCAGGATTAGCATACATAATAGCTATGAGATTTCTTCAGTTGCGTAGCAAAAGAAAAATAGACTTTTCATAGTGAAAGTGGGGCTAGAAGGTGCTTTTTGTTCATCAGTTAGAATCGTTCAATTGCTTTGACAATTAGTTTAAGAAAATTAAAGTTCACCCATAAGAAATGGCATCCATAACTGTATGATCTAAATTTACTCACTGCCAGCTTCATCCCAGTAAGATCATGTGACTTAGCATTCTGCTGAGAGATATTCAAACACTTCAACAGAAATTTTCCATGGACGTGTCTCATTTAAATACCAAAAATGGTTGACTATTATTTCATTCCTGTGGGTTTGTGGGCTCAGAGGTCATGGTAATATAGTTGTAGCAATTTTAGGTCTTATAAATCTAATTGATTCAAATGTGCACATAATCCACATTCTAGGACCAAATATTGCCAACAGGAGACTTTTAAATTGAGATAATGTAATATTATCTCTTCCATTCCTTTATAGTTAAATCTCAACAGAAAGGATCAATATTTATCTTATCTCCAAATTGATACCAGGGAAATTATACAGGGTCAGCTTAGTAAGAAAGGCAGGGAGTAAGTGCAAAGTTGATTTTACTTTCAGAATGGGGGAAAAACAAAGATTCTATACAATACTCTGCTGTAATCAGCTGGAAGTGCTAATATCAAAATCATTATAAGCACTTCTGTGGATATCTTTTTATGCAATGTTTACAGAATAAAATTGTATCACAGAATCATAGAATATGCTGAGTTGGAAGGGACCCACAAGGATCATCAAGTCCAACTCCTGGCTCTGCACAAGACCATCCCCAAGACTCACACCATGTGCCTGAGAGTATTGTCCAATTGCTTCTTGAACTCTGTCAGGCTTGGTGCTGTGACAACTTCCCCAGGGAGGCTGTTCTAGTGCCCAACCACCCTCTGGGTGAAGAACCTTTTTCTAACATTTAATCTAAACCTCCCCTGACACAACTCCAGGCAATTCCTTCAGATCTACCACTAGTCACTACAGAGAAGAGATCAATGCCTGCCCCTCCTCTTCCCCTCACGTGGAAGTTGTAGACTGTTATGAGGTCTGCCTTCAGTCTCTTCCAGGCTGTAGTTCTCAATTTTGACAAAAGAGCTATTTTAGTTTTCCTGTGTAACTAAAATACAAATCCCTAATTCTGTCAGCCCTATAAAATATCTTTAATGAAGCTTAGCATTGGGAATGTGATAATCAGATGAAGCAGATACAGAACACCATTTAATGTTACATTAATTTGTAAGTGGGACTTACAAAAAAAAATTTTTTCACTGTGATTTTCAGTTTAGCAAGGATATTAAGGGCATCCAAAAGAAAAATGCAGAAAGGCAACCACAAGCAACAGTGATACAGTTCAATAAACTGAGATCCTACTTTAGTCTTTCCAGGCTATACTTGCTTGCCTTGTTCATGGTTTTTCTATATTGCTGAAAGTCATATTCCATTTAAAAATGATGTTTCTGAGCAGAGGAGGAGAAAGTTTCCTGTTCTGCTAGCTTGACTGTGACAAGGCAGGAAAAGAAGGAGAGTCCAGGACTGAAAATTGGAGAAAAACTCTTTTTAAAAAGCTGGTCAGAGGTTGAGGATTGAGTGCAAGGTGGAGGGTGACTGTGAGCAAGTGAGCAGTTTGCCTATGGCAAGAACAGATCTCTAACCCAGCAATAGCAATGAAGAAATTTTCCTGAGAACCTAGAAGAAATGTAACACATCCGTGAATGCACTGAAAAATCCAGAGCACACAAGGCAGATGAAAAGCTTCTTACTAAATGTCTAGAATATGACTGTCTTTTAGTAGGCCTGCTTTTTATTCTCTGCTTTCAGAGCTACTCTATTCTTGCTTGTTTTGTAGAAAAGCTAGCTTGAAGAACTGGAAAGCCTCTGGTGTGCTCACTTTTAACGAAGATGGTACAGTCTCTTCAAAGCTCTGACCAGCACAAGGGTTTGTTAAACAGGCAACAAGGATTAAAATAAACAGGTGTCTAAAAGCGAGTTAGATGCTCCTAGAGACCTCTAGAAAGAGTGTTAATTAAAATTTTCTTTTGAACAGCATCAGTAGCTTCAATATAGTTTTCTTCGGTCTCCTGTAAATTACTTCAGAGTGATAAATTTCTCTTGTTTGATGGAGATCAATAAGCCACTAGCCTTGTAATCACTTCATTGTTGGAGTCCAGGATATCTGGACTACCCCTTACATTGCCCTGGAGGGTCTGGGGCCCTCACTGGAATCCCAGAAGGACACAGTCTTTGATCTGTGCCCATGGGAAAAGCTTCCAACTCTCATGGATGAAGTAAAAGTAGTAAAAACATAAGTTAGATTATAGTTTAGTTTATCACAGAGGTGAAATTTGTAGTTTTGGGTTTTATAGTATGGATGTAAAAGAAGACAAGATGGAGGATTTTGGGTGTTGCCTTAAGTTCTCTTTTCTTCTTCTTCTTGCTCCATGTACTGCAGTGGAGGTGGCACAAAGGCATTGGTAGAATAGATTTGAGGTAGAAGAAACGTGTTAGCAATAGGTGATACTTATTGGTACAGAATCATAAATATAGTACGTTGTATCAGCTAATTGGATAACAAAGTCCTTAAAATCTTACTGCAGTCGCCATTTCATGGCCTTTGCAGCACATGTTTCAGAGTGTTAAGTCTGGGGTACAGGACGGCATACTGAAATAGAGATAAGAACTTAATAAACAACAACAGAAACTGGAAAAGCTGCGAGTCCAACCTCTTTTATCTGGTATTGGGACTTTGATAAGAAGAAAAACTTCTATTTAGAAGCAGGGGTCCCGACACTTCATAGAGAAAAAGATGCCCTGAATCTCTGCTCCATTACTGTAGCTTGAAATTAATTCTCAACTTTCAAAAACTGGAAAATTGTAGAAAAACAAGTGCTATTGGGATTGCTGTGATTGCTATGCCTGCCTGGGCTTTACAGTATGCTTTCTTTACAATGCTACCAAGTCTAGTTTTGTTAACAAGTAGCATATTGATTGTAAAAACTGACAGAATGAGATTAAGCTATCATGTGAAAATTTCAATAAACAAGTATTGTCATTAGGGCACTAAATGGAAGTTCATTAAAAGTCAGTCTGTGGTATAGGTTGCAGCTGTCCCTTGGAACAGCTGTGCTACACATCCCAGCCCCATGAGAGCCTCATCCCACAGCAGCCTGAGAGGCTGAGGCATGCTTTCCAAACCTGACATTAAATAAAAAATTCTGTACATCACAGACATCTTGTCTCAATCTGAATAAAGTCTACTCTATGACAATCAAAAGCCTTCTAATATCTATTAAAAAAAAAAAAACACCAAAAAGAGATTTTTGTCACTTAGACTAAATAAAATATTTAGAGGAACCACTTTCAAAATGTATGGAATTGTATTTTTATTTAGCTAAGTAGAATTTTTGAACACTGTTTGCAGACACCAAAAGAAAGGCTCATAATTTGTTTTGTTGGAGTCAGTTGAATATGCCATGTGCATAACTTTCCATTATATGTAAAACCATCACAAAATTTTGATTCACTGGAGAATCCATTTGGAGGCACTATCAGTCACCTGGCAAGGGGGAGTTAAAAATAATTTAAAAATCCCAAAGCAACCAAACAACAAAAAGCAAAACAAGCATGAAAATCTAAATACTCCTGCATGCTGATTTAGAGACTATCTCCCTACAGAACAAAGCATTCAGTATTCAGCAGTATGTTTTATTACCTTATCTACCAATTTTAATTAGAGATCAATGAAGTTCATACAGCTATGCTTGCCTTCTACAGAATTACAGCCACAGGGCAGACTAAACACGGACCCCTCATCTTTCTGTGGTTACTTGTGATAAGAAGCTGAGAAGTCTCTTGTGCTAGTCACTGATGGGAAGATCTTTAAGACCTAGTACTGTTTTTTGTTGGGATTGCTCCTGGTATTTTATCTCCTTGCTCACCATCCCCAGTTGCCTCCAGGAACTGGAGAACTTCAGAACTTCAAAGAAACTAATGACGCTTTCCTTCTCAGATCAATTCTTACGGGTTGAGAAGAGAAGGATACTTTTCATTTCAGAGGCAGACAGCTACTCTAATCAGCAGGCTATAGCAGAGATGGCTATGACCGAACATATATAAATGAATAAGGAGAATATGTACTCTTTGCTTCAAAAACTGAAGCTTAAATTTATAGCTATACCAAGGAATTACCAGAGAAGTAGCACACTTCCAAAAAACAGCAGCTGTGAGTAGTAGTCATTACCACTCTTTGTTGTTATGTTTATATGCTGGATTTTTTCAGGGTCAGTATTGAACACCTTTCTTCAGTAATATTTTTACCCATCTTTATGATATAGGGATGAGTGGCACAGAAAAGAGAACTATGTAGTGTTAAAACAGGGCCACACAGCATCAGAAAGAGTGAAAAATAAATAACTGAAGTCACCAGGGAAATTTTAAGTTAAAATATGACTGTGTTAGTTAGTCTACACTTCTACTACAGGAAAAAGTATACACTTACATCTTAAGAGCAATCACAGTAAAACCTTTGTCTTGCCACATTCACGTTAGTATAGTGGACCTTTCTTGAAAGGCTGGACTGTATCTACCAAATCAGAAATGTGACTTATTTTGGCAAGATGGATTCTTTCCTTCAGGTCTGACTCTGTTACCATGTGAGATGTAACCATAGCAGACCTGAGGTAGCTAAGATACCAACTAGTTGGTTAGCTGTGGAAAAAAAAAAATTAGCTATACCCCAAGAAACTAAAATATCAACATTTATTTTACTGGACCAGACAATGATACCTATATGTAGGAATACACCATACGTATACTTAAATAACATTTCTTCGGAAATATTAAACCATTGCATTTTGCTGTATTTATATGTTGTGGAGGAAAAATGAAAAAAACCCTTCAGAATGGAGAAAATTGTTGCAATACAAAAGTAATATGCAGAACCCATATGAGATTCCAAAAATATTTTATGCAAATATATAGTCAAAATTCTTTCATTCTACAGCAAACCATTGTTTGTAGTGCAGTACTTCTGAACTACCAAAAACCTTACAGCCTTGAAAATAATATTTCATTCCTCCTACAGATTTTGATCATCACACATTTCTTGAACATTTCTGAGAAGGTTAGGTTCTTCCTCTTTATTTCTTACCTAGACTGACTGTTTCAGATTCTTTTCCTGAAAAGCAGTATTGTTAACATAGGCAAGAAATTGTGAAGCCATAAACTGCATTCCAGCCCATGTTCAGAATGAGCACCACTCGTGTCTTTGAAGGACTAAACATAATATTTGCAAGTATTTGCCATAGTGCATTGCTGGTGACTCAATAAAATAAAGGATTATAGAATTTTAGTGCTTCTGGGGTGCCTACTCACTTCCATCATGACTTAGCTGGCATGTAATTCACACTATAATTAATGCAAGTCTAGCCCTAGAATAGTGTGCTCTTAGCCCTTGCTGTTGCACCTGGCACAATATAGTCTTTGGTTCGGTCATAGCTGCTTCACCTTCTGCCACTTGTCAGATGCATTCAAATGTCATTGATGAATCAAGTTAAAAATCCTTTCAAAAATCTTATCACAGTTTTCTGCAATTTCTGCAACCCATCCTCACAGAGAAGAGAGGGGCCTTGGCAGCAAAGTGTAAGAGATATTTCCCTCCTGGCACACCACTTTAAAATCTCTCTACTCTGTAAAATAGTCAGTTTTTAAAAATCGCTGTTTGAAGCACTTCCTTCCCCACCCCACTCAGGTCCTAGAAATGCCTGGCTTGAATCACTCATCACAAAATATCTGTATGTCTATATAATTTATCCCATAGAGCGTGCAGCCTTGCACTGAAGAAGTTACTGTACAAAATGCAGTTCCATAGTATAAATAATATTACTTCTGGAAGAAAAATGTCATTGTTACAGGTAAAGTTAGTGATTACCCTGAATTTCTGAAGTTGTGTGTGGTCTAAGATTTGCTTTTTGTTTGGAATCTTGAAGACTTTTTTTGTGTATCATACCTATGCAACTATAAAAACTCCTGAAGAATCTTCGAGTTTTTATCTCGCTTTCATATTTGTACTCATTTTTAATCTGACATCTTGAACTGAATGCTGTTTTTTGAGATCCAGTGGGTTCCCACCGGACCATTCAGTAATGAGCGAAAACCTGAACTTTGGTGTGACCTCTAGACCTCTTCTTTATTCGACAGCTTGCTAGCTGATTGTTCATGTGCAGTCTGATACCAGAGAGAAGCTATTGCTCTAGATCTATTTTGTGCTTTTCTCCCCATGTGGTACCATTTATCTGTCTCTTTTTTTTCCCCTTCTTTTTATTTTTGAAGAAAAATAAATTCTGTTCCAGCAATAAACAGGACATGAAAACCATGCCTGGAAATGTATGTGTGAAATACACATTCTTTGGAAACACATAAACGATAATGCCAGATCATACTTGAGAGAGAGAAAAAGAGAAAGGGCAGATTTTATAAACAGGTAAACTCAGTGTGATTCTGATTTTTATATGGTTTGCACACACTAATATTTTTCTATTCCTAGATAAATGTTATGACCTCGTTTTTTAACAAATACACATTACTAGAGAAAAGCCTGTGGGTTTTTTTTTTTTTTCTTTTTTTTGTCTAGGTTTAAATAAAAATGCAAAGGAAGTCAAAATGGATTTAATTTTGAGGGAGAAGGTAATATGTATTGCAGTTATTCCCAGGTGGCACATATACAATTGAGTAGCAGAGGATTTTTCCCCTCCCTGTGCTAAATAGATAATTTTTAATAATCAGCAGCTAAAAATTCTGGCTCCTTGTGGGACTATACTGTGCAGGTAACTTTGGCCTGAGGAAATCTGTGAGATGGCCATAATTCATGTACTGCATATTGTAGGTTTCTTTTTTTTCCTCTGATGCAAAAGTCAACTCTGAAGGAAACAGTAAGACTGGGACAAGTGTCACTTGTGCTCTCAAATGCAAGAGTTGCTGCAAGTCCCATTGTATTTCTTTCTACTTTTTTTATAAGCTTTGCAATTTCTTTGAACTTATAGGCTACAATGAAAAAGTTTTTGAAATGAGCTGTACTTCTCACCTCTGAGGAACTACAAGCCAGTCAGTCTCACTTCTACGCTTGGCAAGATCATAGATCAGATCCGCCTGGAAAATATGCTAAGGCACATGAAACATAACGAGGTGATTAGTGACAGCCAACGTGGCTTCATTAAGGGAAAATTCCATCTGACAAATTTGGTAGCCTTTTATGATGCGGTCACAGTGTTGGTGGATAAGGGAAGAGCAACTGATGTAATCTACCTGGACTTGTGCACTGTCACTCATGATATCCTTGTTTCTAAACTGGAGAGACAGGAATGTGATGAGTCAACTGTTCCCTAAATTGACTAGTGGTCATACACAAAGAGTTGCGTCAGTGTCCAAGTAGAGAGCAGTAACAAGTGAAGTTCCTCAGGGGTCAGTACTAGGACCAACACTTTTTAACATTCATGTCAACAACATGTACAGTGGGACTGAGTGCACCCCCAGCAAGTTTGCCGATGACATCAGGCTATGTCGTGTGGTTGATACAGTGGAAGGAAGGAGTGGCATCCAAAGAGGCCTTGACACACTTAAGAGGTGGGCCCGTGCAAACCTCATGAAGTTCAAAAAGGCTAAATGTCTGGCAAAATACAATGTGAAAACAATTCAGTAGCCTATCATCAAGAGGTATTCTTCTCAAATTTCAAGAAAATAAACTATATTTTATTTTTTCACTGATAAATGAAGTTAAATCGGTTGATAAAATTTGGTTCTGGACCTTTGTCAGGTTCCATGCATACTCATACATGCTGTTTAATTGGCAAGCAAAATCAGCTACAATTCCTCCTCTAGCAAAATCCTCATGAAAAGTTCAACACTATAGCAAAGGTTAACTTATTGGACCCTAAAGGAAGGAAATCTGAGCAGCAGAAAAAAAATCAAATATTTAATGAAGTCCCTGAGCAATCTTCCACAAAGATCAGGTTCCATAAAGCACAGATCGTTATTTACAGCAACTCCACTGCTGCGAATACTCTAGGGAGGATGTAAACTATCCAAACTCCTTCAGGTTGTCTAACTTCTGTAATTTCATTGCTATACACTAGCTAAAACGTTTTAATGTAATTTTTTTGCCTCTTGTATGCCTGGAGGTCACAGGTTTTTGTTTGTTTGTTTTGTTTTTTAAATATTCCAGGTAATTCTATGAAGGCTGCATTGGTCCTTTAAATATGTGGTTTTCATAAAACTTATCCAGCATCACTGTTTTTTCCTACCTTGAAAGCTTCCAGGAACCTTTCCATTTTGATAATACTCCAAGAAGTCTTGTCTATAATGTTTGCTTTTTTCCCCCCAAGGTAATTTCAGACTGCATATCAGATTGCTGATGGAAGGATGTTGGAAACAGTGACAGCATCAGCTTTAGGCATTTTAAAGACCGTAGAAGCCCATGTTTACTCTATAGTTAGTAAAGAAAAACCAGCACCTAAGTCAGGTTTTCATAATCAATTTCTTTGTTAGAAGTTTTAGTGACTTTTTTGGACCTCTATTCACTACCACCATTTAAAATAATAGGAAAAGTCAAGGAAAAATGAAAGACTGAAACAATAAAACCAGTCCACTGAGAGGAAAGCTACAAAGTAATACACTTCTCACTTTCAGGGATTTTATAGGCAATGTAGAAGAAATTAATCAGAATTTTAGCTTCTAACCATGGCAAGAGTGAGCATTGCAAGCCAAAGCCAAACTACTTTAAATGAATAAATATTTTTAAAAGTGAGGTAATATTTAAAATAAAAATATCTAAGCCTATAGTAATTTATTTATCTTTAGAAATCTTTATTAAAGGTTAAATATAATTAAGGATTTGAAATTATTAACAGAGCACACAAAGGTAATCATAATGGCCAATTTAACATCTAGTTCTGTTCACAGATGTAAGATTTCACTATGAAAACATTGAAAACAGTTGTTTTGGGTGAATTATTTTTTGTCTGCATTAAAACAGAAAAGGAAAATGGAGAGGAATACAGTGAGATGATATAAAACAGGAAAAAAAAAAAGGTTTTTGTTTAATCCCTTTCAAACCAACCCACCAAGTTTCAGACAGCTTTAATAGTCCTAAAATAAGTTTGTTTGTTTTTTTTACTTTACACATTTCCTTCCAGCTAGGCTGCCTTATGTAGTGGCGCAAATCTCAGAGGAGATCATTCACTTGTCTTTCCTGTCAAATTACATTGCAGAGTGAATAGTATCCAACAAAGTGTGATGTTTCATGCTAGACTTTTAGTTCACAGTGGAGTATCTCCCATAATTCAAAATGGTTTAGACAATTAAATATTTTAAAACTACAAAAAGAAGCTAAAAATGTGAACTTAATGTGATCATATTCAGACAGATTGTTTATGCAATAAGCAAGAATATTTCAAGACTAGATTTAAAGAACAACTCAATGAAAAGGAGCTGAGAATTCATAAGTGAATTTAGCAGACTTTCATCAGAAAAATACAGCTGCTGCTCCTGATCCCATGACTTCTGAAAACAATGGGGAAATTCCTCTTATGATTCTACTATTACTCTGGTAAAGTTGTTCATGCTATCATATACATTGCAGATATGGTGATTTGACCTGAAATGGAACTAAGACTCAGGCTTTCCATATTCAAAGAATGTTAAAAATATGTATAAAATACACTATATTTATTTTTTGTAAAAATTATTACTATTGACAATTTACTATATAATGCTGCAAATTATTTTAGCAATAAGTTGTGGTATTTGCATTGCTACGAGTACTTCATAATTATATAACAATTCTATAGAGAACCTCTTTTTGTAATGAATAAGGAGGCTAATCAGTCATCTTAATGGAAATGTGCAGAAGCAGAATATTAAGAGAAAATAATTTGATAGGTTGGATATTTGAAGGATTGTAGCCTTAAACTAGTCCAATAAAACACATTGTGGCACAAATAAGGTTGAATTCACTTACTCATGCTGACTTCAGAGGATCCTGCGGGTTTCAAAAGTAACAGGTCTGACAGGTTCAGCCACTTCTTTTTTTAGGACTTAGATTTGAGAATTCCAGAGACTTCTCATACTACATGTATGTACCCTACTTTGTCTACTAATCTCTCCAATTTTTCTGGGATTTTGAAGCCAGAAGGTAGCCTGAAATCAATAAACATTAGATACAATATTGCATGAGAATATAAACTGCATCAAGGTGTGAAGGACTGACAATTCTCTATGGGCCCCAAAGTGTGCTTCAACACTGCACCCCCATCCCCTTTATCTCTGTATGGGCTGCAAAAACTGTGCTCCAACATTGCATCCTCATTTGAGTGTCTACATGCTCTTCCTCGGGCATTAGTAAAGGAAAAAGCCCTATAAAGGATCTTGCCAAAAAGCCCTTCTTTGGGAGGGGGAGAAAAAGGAGAGACAGGAAGGAAGCCTTCCCGCTGGGAAGCCCCCTCGTCCCCCCCTCTATCCTCAGGCTGACCACAATTTTGCAACCCCCTGAAGCGACGGTCGCCTGAAAGCCTGGCGGGGTAGGAAACCTGAGTGCCTGGAAAAGCTGAGATCTTGCCACCCTGAATGGGAACACTCGCCTCATGCCTGCCTGAGAGCTGGAGAACAGTTTGTAAGTCACGAACCGCCCCTGAGGGCTGGAGCCCTGGGGACACGAGCTGTGGAGGGAAACTTCACACCAGCACAGTCCTCTGCTCTCCACGTGGCTGAGGAACACGTGTACGGCAAAGGCCTGGTCAGGCGAGGTTCGAATCAGCTGTCTGAGGAACACGTGTAGCTGAGACGTGAGGCGAACCCCGACATCTGCCTGCCTGGACCCTCATCTTCAGACAACAGGCACGTGCGCCAGTCCAGTGACCTGGCTATCCTGCTGTCACATCCCAGTGACAACTGAATGGGCCAGCTCTGCCCCATCTAAGAAGACAGTAACAAAACTTCTCCCCGCGCCCCCCCAACGCACACACATGCACACACCCCGTACCATCACCGAATCAGCGAGTTGTGGTTGGTAACACTTTCCTATGCTTTCTTAAGTAACCTGTTGCTTCTTTTTTTCCAACTTTTCTCTATATTTCCCTCTTTCTGTATGCTTTAGTCTTATGGATAAATAAAATTCACTTATCGTTTTTTGAAATCCAACATATGATTGTGTTTGGTCTTAATTTTGCTTATGGGAAGGAATCAATGCGGGTATTTATAAGATTATTGGGAGTCCTACTAATCCTATTAATCCTAATAAACTAGTCCTAATAATCGGATCATGACCCAAGCTAAGTAACTACATCTTGTATTAAACTTTGCATTTAGAATATGCATACATATTTTCTAATACATCTTGTTTCAAGATCTCAGCTTCTTGAAGAAAGAGTTGTTTCATCTGTTCTCTTTGCAAAATTCCTGGTTTGTGGAGAAACATGCCAGACACAAGTAAGCAACGAGATGAATGATATATTATCATTTAAAAATGAATGGCAAACTTTACTAACCTGAAAAGCTAAAAGATCAAAACATTCTTGAAATCCTTCCAACTTATCTGCCAATAGTAGTGAGAAGAAAGAACTAGAAAGTAGAAGTCTGGGAGAGGAAAACACAATTAACTCTTATTAGCTGAAAATCCAGTTGGGGGAGAAGTCATCTGCCTATGATTGTTCATTAGAGGATAGTTGAGTGGATTCAAGCAGAACGCTCACTTTTAAAAAGAGCTTCAGCAAGGGACTCTGGCTCTTCATAGTTTAACTATATAGCAATTAGTAAATAGCTGTTTTTCATCTGATTTTTCTATCTTTCGTTCCTGTGTGGTTCAGCAAATCTTAAATTGCAGCTTCCCATGAGTACAATTTGCAATATGGATTAGGATTAGATAATAAAGACCATAAGCGAACTGTAATACATAATAACTGCGTACTTATTTAGTTGTAGGTTGGAAGAACGATTTTGATTTATTTATTAACAAACACAGAAAAAAGTTGCTCATTTTTTTCCCCAAATACCTGTTAAGAGCAAGAAATACACAATGGTAGTATTACAACCATAGTAACTGCAGTAGGATTTGATGTAAAGTCTATAATGGTTGTCAGATTGGGAGTCCTACAGCATAATAACTCTAATTCAGTGAGAAAAATAGATGTTAATATGTTGTAATTTATAAAGATAAAAAATAAACCTTGACAGAATAAAAATTAGACAGGAATAAGGTTACATTTCAGATGAAAGATTTTCCAGGTGTTAATGCAGAGAAGTCAGAGGCATGCTGTCCTAGTTAATGGCAGATTTTTACTAACCAGAAAGAAAATGAAGGATTATGCTACTGTGAGGTGCCAAGTGAAGAAAGAATGCAAGATAACTTTCTGATTATGATAAAAATGTTCCAGAATAAAAAGATGATGTTAAAAGTGAACAGACATTCTTAGCATCTTAGCTAATGTGAAAAAAAAAAAAAAAGTATTAAGTATACATCATAGAATGATTTGCGTGGAAAGAGACTTTTAAAGATCATCTAGCTCAAATCCAAATAAGTACACTGCATTTCTAAACCACAGAAATATATAGATGAATAGAAGAGAGAGTTTACAGAGAGCTCAGAAGCTCTGAGTCACATACATAGGAAAAAAATTGTATTTCAATGCCAACAGGAAGGGATGATTACACGCACACAAAGATGGTAAAATATTTAGAGGAATTTTTTGCTATTGCAAACTAAATACAGAATATGATCAGAAGGTTCATAATACTTTGGTGTTATTTTTTAAAGCAAGCATTTAAAAATAATTCTTATCATCAATATAGAAATATCCAGATTATGCTATTTACCATGCAAGATAAAAACCCGAAAAGCTTCTGCATGTCATGTCTTTGGATTTCTCAAAAAAGAGAATAAAATCGATGTGGGAAGTGGAAGTGTTTTATGCAAGACTTTCTCTGTACAGCTGTGTAAAGATCGTGACTTCGCTTGAAAGGGTCCTTCTTTCAGTAACATCTGTTAGTTTATTTCTATCTCATCTGACTCATCCAGTCCCCTGGTAATAATGTTACTCTTGAACTAGACTTATGGGATATCGCTGTACTAAACCTGTGCCAATGCAGATTACTCCAAACAGCTGCCACAGGTACACTACACACATAGATCCAAGAGAAGGGAAGCTCTGGAGACAGCAAGCAGGAGGAGCTGAGAAACAGGCAGCATGCAGCAGTGTGCCACTGAAAGTGACAAATGAATAGAGGTAGTCGTCATCTCACACTAGCTCTCATCCAAAGAGTTGTGGAGAATCCTGGACAGGAAAGGGTCCCTATCCCTTAGACGGTAGGAATACTTATGGGCACCACTAGAGGCTGTTAAGAGAATGTACACACATTTACTGGCAAGGGAGATTAGGAGAGATTTATTTGATAAAGTCTAAAATAACAAGTACATTGTGTGTTCAAAAGCAAACTATGTACTCAACCTCCTCAAACAGCATGGGAAAACACTGTTACCACCAAATAATGCAGGTTATATTCCCTACTAGAGAAATACAAGTGAGAATACGTATACAAACATGAGGTTTTGAAATCTTAGTGTTCATACGGGGGTGAGGTGGGGGATGGCAAATGCAGAAGATAATAAATGTGAATGACCTAAACTGACATATTTTTAGGTTGATAATTTTAGGTTCAGCACAGTGGAGAACTTTTCATATAAAGGATATTGAAATTTCATATTTTATTAGAAGTTTTGTTCGTGAAGGCTATATACCCTGTATTTAAAAGAAAAATAGTTTTGAACACATTTATTTTAGCCTAGAATACATGTCTTATTGACATGACTTAAACATGTTTAAAATGTGAAAAACAATTAAGAGAAATATGCAAAACCTTCAATTTTTCTGGAAAACTCCCTATTATGATAAAATGGTGCTATTTTCATGTTTGAATGAAAACTATGAAATCAATTTTGACATGAAACATCAGACCTAATAGGAGACAATTCAACCAATACTGAAATATTTTTGAATTATATAGAGAGAAATTAAATAAGGCATATTTAATTACACTACTTTCTAAAGAAATAATGAAACAAAGAAACAAGCTTTTTCCAGGTAGTTACAATGTTTCTGCTCTACTGGAACTGGTGAAATTTATCACGTCCAAAATTAGGAATGGAAAACTTTTAGCAAAGAGTACCTGTGGTGAATTGACTATCAAAGAAAGCTGTAGAGCTGAATTAGATGTTTGTGAAACCTGGGAGGTTTATAGGATATCAGAGGCAAAACAGAGTAAAGAGACAGAAAATGGTCTAAGACTAAGGAGATATACCAGGTTTCAGAGCTGAACATGTTGTGGAATTTTTGAGGCAAAAGATAATTTTATTATGTGCTATGGGAAAGCAAATGGGGAAACTATGGTTGCCACAGCAACCATTGGTATGCAAGGAATCCCACAGAAAACAGTTATTGAAAAAGTCTAATGAATTTGGACTTGATTACAAGGGATGATGCAGGCTTACTTCTCCAGGAGAAGAATTAAATTTGAGGTTTTTTATTGGTGTAAAATAATTTGGACTAAGATAAAGGTATCTTTTATGCCTCTTTAACATTTTCCCATCTTAGTTTTCGTCAAGTTTTGGTATGTGCATAGCAGCAGAGTTCACAGTTTTCTGCATAATAATATTTGTGTGACAAAAAAAAGTATCCAGCTGGTAAAGGAAAACAGGGCAAGGAGATGATCCTTAAAAAAAAAAATAAAAAAAAGAAAGGACTGAGGATGGACAGAAAGCTCCTGTAATGAAAATGAACTGCATTTTAGCATCTCTGAATGAATGGTTCCTTGCCGCAGATTACCATCCCCTGAAGACTATAGAAGATCTGTCAGCAGTCAGAAAAGTCAAAGAAACAATATATATGCGTTTGGAAATTCATATTTGCTTTTGTGCAGTGTTTAAATGAATGTATTTTTATACTTTAAGATAGAAAATCTAGCACATACTCAATATGATGATGAGCATGTTACCTCTTTTCTAGTAAGGTGACATACAGTAAGGTCTTCCTCCCCAGGCCCAGAAAAATTGATGTTTACTATGTGTAATAGCTAACTGGAAGGATCCTAGTGCCAGAAATTACAGCCTGTGAGGAACAATCCTGCAGTACAGTCTCCCAGTACACAGGGTACTCCAGGTTTTAACTGATACAACAAAGATTATGAGGAAAAATTGTAGCATTATGAACATCCATGGAAAAACAATATGTCTTTTGTTGATTATGGGTTGGAATTTAACTCCTGAAAAATGAAAGTTATCATCACATAAGCTGGGATGCATGGCTGTGTCTGGGGATGAAAGGCACTACTTGTCAGATCATGCAAACATGGCGAATCAGAGAAATAGAGGAAGAAGAGGGAATAGATGTATTCTTCCTAAGGAGGTGTCATCAGCTCCACCACTGACTGGAAGGGCACCAGGGTGCCCTTTTGTGTGCCCTGCACTAATAGTAGGGTAAACATACTTATTCAAGCTGCTATCCACTCGTATCCTCTATTACAATTAGGTGCTTTGAGAAGTATGGTTAGTTTAGCAATCCTCAGATGCGCTTTAACTCATATGTTTATTCTGTTATCTGAGGGTCTATGCCATGTCTGTGTCATGCCTAGGTTTCACTACTTGCTCTAACACATTCAATTTTTAAACCAGTTCATCCTACTTCTATAGAAAAATACAAGATCAGGATGTTTAAATCTCTCCTATTGTGAATATTATATGCAGATGATCTGCTCCAGAAATAGCAGTACTGCTACTCAGTGTCAAATCATTTTAGCTATTTTAGAGTGAATGTTGGAGTAAGGATGGGCGTTCATTTTCCTGACTTTACTGCCGAGGCATAGATAAAAGAAGTAAAATCAGGAATGTCAGTGCTAGCAAGAAGTTGCAAACTCTTGGCATTTTTGTGCTGAAGCACAATAGAAATAAGTGCCATCCCTGACAGTTAATTGCCTTGGTGATGTGGCTGGTAGCACTCTGTCAGCTCAGCTTGCCTACTGGCAGCATGCTGCCCTCCTGACAGTGGGAAGGGGAGCAAACTCACAAGAATTTCCCCATAGTAAGCTCTGAGGATTGGACTAGAAGGAGGCTTGCCCAAGGTGGTGGTTATATAGCGGGAGGCTGTATGTAAATCAACATGGAGCCTTCTTCACAGCTCTTTTTACTACCATAAAACCAATGAAGTTGCACCCTCCCACCTAAGTTTTCCCTTGCTCTATCATTCACTGCATGCCCTACTTAATCTGTAATGGTTTCTTTTAAAATGAGCAGTTTTAGCAAAAAGACGCATCAATGGCATCTGACATCAAAACACCCTGGTATGGGTTTCCACTTGTAATTTATATGAATAGCACCTGAGTATTAAATATTAGGGCAGAAACAATTAGTTATTTCATGCAAATCAGATGCACTTTTTATACTCCTCATGAGACACATGTCAGCCTGACTCCTTAATTAGGAAAGAAGTGCTCAGACTTTGCTCAGTGTATAATCAAGTGTTAAAGTCAATCACAAATAAAGCTTATCAGGTAGAAAAAAAATAATTTGAAACAAATGGCAAAGGAAGTTCCAAAAAGCAGTATGCAGCTAGAAAGCTCGAACAGATCTGTTATTTTCAAGATCAAAATCTGCTACAATAATAATTAAAATCAAATCCCTGAGGTAGGACCCTATGAAATGATGCTGTGACTGTGTGCTCCTTTTGCTGAAATAGAAAAGGAGTTGAGAAAGAAACAAAGATAAGCAAATAGACATTGTAAGACTGCTACTACTAATGACAATAGTAGTAGCAACTCCTATTTTATTTCTTTATTAACGGTTTTTTCCCTTACAGGTTAATAAAATGAGGGGATTTCTTGATTAAAAATATAGAATTTCTCAATACTCAGACAACTCAATCTTTCTTTAGCTGGTATCATATAACATTACAAGACATAATAGTCCAAATGCTTGTGAGATTTCCGGCTTAACTGAAATTTTTGCATTTTAGTCGCATAATCCATAAAGGTATTAGAACTGTCTCAGAAGAAAATATAACTCAATTTAGAAAATTAATGTCAGATTTGCTACTTTAAGCAATTGATATTTAAAATCTCTAACCCACGAAGAGTGTCTTTTTTTATACAAATAATAATTTCAGATATAATATTTTTGAATTTATAAGTCATTATGATTACATGTATTTTTGTGTTATAATTTCAGTCATAAAAATGCTGGTCTGACGATTGATCCTCACATAAGCAGCAGCAAATCAAAGTGCACAGTGAGCATTTTACATGCAGCACATCATCTGAAGAGAAACTTTTTCGAACAACAGACCTAGGGAAATCTTATCTCTATATGGATTCAAACGAGGATCTGCA
This sequence comes from Calyptomena viridis, assembly GCA_013390005.1. Taxonomy (NCBI): domain Eukaryota; kingdom Metazoa; phylum Chordata; class Aves; order Passeriformes; family Eurylaimidae; genus Calyptomena; species Calyptomena viridis. Next base: position 38,789 of record WEIV01014164.1, on the reverse strand, counting down.
TAAGGAAACAAGGTGAGTTAAAAAGTGATATGGATGCCTCATCAGTGTACACTGAAGTGAAATAAAAAGTTCTTCACCCACTATCACAGGCAAAACAATCATGACTTCCTGCATCCTGTAAAAGAATGATCTCTCTCTTCCCTAGTCCCTGTGTGCCCTGTTTTTGCTGTGGTAGCACTCAACTTGTTCCTGTTAAAGCACTAGTAGTGATTGTTAGAGTATTTCTTCTTATTATCAAAGTCCAGTACCAGATAAAGGAATAAAACTCGCAGCTTCTCAGTTTTTCTTGCTGTTTATTAAGCCTTTATCACAACTTCAGTATGTCACCCTAACCCGGGTTTAACACACCAGAGCGTGTGCTGCGAAAAGCATTTGCTGCAAAGCGTGGAAGTATAAAGTGAGAGGGAGTAAAGTGTGGAATGCCTTGGAATGCTTGAAATGGCGACTGCATTTAAGTTTTTAAGGACATTAATGACCAATTAACAGATAGCACGTACTCTGTTTACAATTCTGTGCCAGTAGTCCTAACTTGTTACTAACACGTGATTTCTACCTCAAATCTATTCCACCAATCTCCAAGTGCCAGCTCTACTGCAGTACAAAGGGCAAGAAGAAGAAGAAGAAAGAACTCAAGGCAACACCCAAAATCCTCCATCTTGTCTTCTCTTATATCTATACTACAAAACCTAAAACTATAAGTTTCACTTCTATGACAAACTAAACTATGATCTAAGTTATATTTTTGTTGTTTTTGCTTCTTCCATCAATATTGGAATCTTTTCCCAGGGACACAGATCAAAAACTGTATTCTGCTGGGTTCTCTGTAAGGGTCCCAGACCCCCCAGGGCAATTTGAGGTGTAGTCTCGATATCCTGGACTCCAACTGTTCCCACCCCTCCAATGAGGCAAGGGCTGCTGCAGGAGGATGGGGTTCTGTCTGCATTGGTTATTTCTGCTTCTCCATCATGCTTTTTGCTGTGTTTTGTCCAATGTCCCGTGATTCTTAGTGTTCTTGCCTTGGCTGAACCTGCATGTCACCTGCAAGGCTTCATTTCAGAGTGGTTTGTGAGACCTGCAACCTCGCTGCCTCAGCCCTGCCAGGTATGCCTGATAATCTCAATCAAAAACAATTTCCCAGGAAAGAGTGAATTACAACTATTTTAAGACTACTTAACCTAAAAACAAGGTTGCAATTTTAGACTTCAGAAGAATGCTCTTTATTCTCCTCTGACCCTGAACACTGGACACACTCACAGGCCTAAGACAAAACCCAGGATGTTTTTTCTTTTTGAAGGTACTTTTTCTAGCACAAAACAATGTGATCTCTTAATAGAAGAAGATTTTAATATCTTCTTCAATATTCTTATAGAATGTGAATTATTAGTCATTCCCTATTCAAATTTCTGAATCTTCTCAATACCTCTTAATTAAAGCCGTGATGCTGCCAGCCTCCAGGAGGCTTTAAACATGTATCCAAAATTAATCTTGAATCAAGCTAAAACACAAAAACCATTTCTTACACAAGCGTCAGGGAATGTCTGTACTGCACATCTTAGCTCTCCATGATTTGTAAAAACCTGTCCCCTGCTGTCCACAGAAGTTCCCTTTGACATGGGAAGCAGAGGAAGCTGCTCCCACCAGGAGCAGAGTAGAGGAAAGATTAGTTGATATAAAAGGAATTTAAAAAAAAACATTACCCTGTAATGTACGCAGAATATTTTTGATTCACTCCTTAATCTGATCAATCTCCTACAGTGTGGATCAAAGTAAGGCAGGATATATATTAGGGTTCTCAAAGCAGATTTCACTAAGCCTAATATAAATACTTACTGAGACAAAATCTATCTTGTGTTCATAGCCATGTCAGGTGAATGGTAGACTGGCTAATTTTCTAGTCTCCAAAAGCTAGTCCAACATAACTGATGAATTAACTGAATCAGTCACAGCTGCAGATCATAAATAGATTGACTTTAACAGAAAATACTAGGTAATGCAAAAGTTACCTCTCTACATAAGTATGAAGAGTCTACTGGATCATTGGGTAATGCATGTCTAACAAAATCTGAACAAATAAAGTTTTATTTTGCAATGTAAACTGAAGTACTCAGAATTATTTGGGAATTAAAAAAAAGGGACATGACTCATAAAAAACATAGCAAGCCTTTTAATTATTTGCACCTGTACTTGCACATGCTGGTATGCTTCACACCAGAACTATGATGAAGTATGCTATTTCTAAAATTCCTTTTCCTGAATGTTAGGTCAGGCAAAACTTAAATAAAACTCAACCACTTCACTGAGTGTTCATAAATTATTAATAAACTATATGAAACTGAAAATCTCCATGGTGCCCTCTGTGAAGTCTCAATAATTCTGCTTGAAAAAACAGGAAAGAGATTTTATACACATTTTTGAGCATAATGCAGAATCATTTATTCCCTAAGGTCATAAAAATCTTTTTTACATGCCAATAAAATAAAGCAAGTAGACTTCAAGAAATCAACAGAGACCAATGCTATGTCAAGGTAGATTCAGTGTTATGGCAGTTTAGGGTGGAGTGCAAAGAGAGAGAAGAATGATTTGTAGGTTAATTCTGGAAAGGTTGTACATTGGTTTATTAAACAGCATGAAGGTCTAATTATTCGGACACAGATAATTCCTTTAGGGAAGTTCATTTCCCTCTCCTTATAAAGCTGTGAGTGGATAAGGATCAGTTGGACTGATAGCAGAAAGAGTATCATATGTTCTTAAAGAAAGAGCTCTATAAAAATTGTTCATTGTTGGTTTTATTAATGTTTTTTTCCAGTGAACTTCTCCAGCTATGTTTCAATTACAAACTATTCATAAACAACACAATAGTGTGTGACTGTACAGCACATCTTCTTTAGTGCAACATTCAAGCTCTTATATCATTTGACCTGCTGCTGTGACTAACATGCTCTTTAAACAGACTAAAGAAATAAAATTTCAAGAGCTTTGCCATTTTTCTTGAAAGTTCAACGTTATGTAGAGTAAGAAAGGTGAAATTTGGATATTGCCAGCTGATATTATTGTCCTTGGGCTCCACTGAAAAAAGAAATAATGTCTCCCTATGTTGTGAAATGAAAAGAACTAGACAATTTTTTTTCTCCAAGCAGCTTTAGTGTGATATACTGTCAAAGGCTAAGCCCTTTGGGCACTACACAAAACTGGTTTTCAGTCTGCTTTACTGACCATAGTGTAGTTTCTTTCCTACTTACATAGTGGCAAGAAATACACCTTGTTTGAACATTGTGTAACACACTGGAAGGTCAAAGCATCTGTTTTATTTGTATTGCAATACTTCAGCATTAACAATGGGGCAGCTCAGATCAACAACAATAGAAAGGGTGTTACAGGTTAGCTGCTGTTGAACCTTTTTCCTTTTCCCCTGAGTGCTGCCAGCCCACCCTGCTCTACCCCCACAGTCCTCCCCACTGCGGTTTGATCACAGCTCAGCGTGGTCCCTGCCGTCGTCCCACATGTGCACTCTGGACCCTGGAATGTTGTGGCGAGGGCAGGCCTGGGCAAACTGTGGCAAGGGACGGGACAGCTGGCACTAGGCAGCCTTGTGCCCAGTGCAGCCCCTGATCCACCTGGGATGGTCCTGAAAAGGGGATGCGTGACTGGGGATGGTTGTAGCCCCCTCCCAGTGTTTGCCCAGCCTGCTCTGCGGTGCTGCTGGGGGGGCGGGAGTGGTTGCGATGCCCCGCCAGTGCAGGCAGTGCAGTGGAGCAGGGCCACACCCATAGGGAGGTGGCAAGAGTGGTTCAGGAGGGGCTGTGCAGCCGTACAGACACCACTGGGACTCCCCCTTTTCTGAAGGAAAAGGAGTTCTGGGCATGGAGTTCTGGGCAGGTTGGAAGCAGAAACCATAGCCCCCTTTATAAGGCAGAGCCACCATTATGCATGAGGCATTCAGACCTGTCTTGCATGGAGGGGAGGCGGTGCGGCTGTGGGCTTCTGAAATGGCAACAGGAGCTCACGCGGTGTAGCTACCTCTCAATCTTTTGTCCTTACTGAGGGAGAAGAGTGACTGTATACAGAATCCATCTTTTTCCCAGCTCTCAGATGGCAAACAGAATTATTTTGCTTTCTTCTCTCCCTTCACATGGTTACCACTTCACTGGTGCAACTCCAAGGACACATCTCCACCTCTGTCCACTGGGAGGAACCCTGTTGGCAGTGCCTCCAGTGTTTGCGGGTTTGCCACTTCACAGCCGTGACTTCGAGGACACTGCTACACCTCTGTCCACCAGCAGGACCTCCGTTGGCCATGCAGGTTCATTTCAACTACCCCGAGACCCCCCTGTCAGTGCCCGCATGGCCTGGTTCCACCCCTGGGTGTCAGTGTATGCTAGCCTCACTCCTGGACGTGGTCCGGTACTTCCAACTACATCACTGTAGCAGTCCCTGGAAAAAAATCCCTAGATGCTGCAAGTCTCTGCTGCAGCTGCTGGTTTTGGTTGCCTTTCGACTTGCTCCCTCACCTCGCAAAGACACGTGGGTTTCCCCTGCTGGCCACCAGAGAGCACTGCAACCCCTGCTACCCCCAGCACCCCCTGCTGGTCACGGCTATCAGTGCACCCAGGACACATGGGAAAAAAGAAACAATTGGTGTTTTAAACAGTTCTGGCTTATAATTTCTGTGAGTTTGTTCTGTTTTACTGTTTTTCATCTAAATACATATTTACACTACCACATATACATTCTCACATACATATATACACATACACACACACACATAAGTATTCCTTTTATCTATATCTTTTTATCTCCAATAAAGCTCTTGTTTCTCTATATAATTTTCCATCTTGTATTTCTAAATTTAATATGATTAACTGTTCAATCCAGGACAAAAGGTCAAGTACGCAAACAAAATTGGTTTCAGGCTGCGCCAAAGAGTAAATTTATCCTTCCCACCATGTATCTTTTAAAGGAAATAAGCCACATAATAACAATTACATCTTTATACATCTAGATTACTTTGTCTTCTATTTTGTTTGCTTAATTTTTTTTAAGCAGTTCTGGCAAATATGGTGACAATATACCCACTCAATCTATTTTCAGACTTACCAATGATTCTAGGTGGATTATCATAGTGGCTAACTTGTCCTTGTTGAATTTTTCCATATACAGCACAGAGAATACCTATCCCTTCCTCTTTAGATGATCTTCATGGAGATCATTATGTGGCCTTCCCTTACTATTAGACAAAGACTTCTAGACTGAACAACCTTATTTCTTTAAGTTTTTTCTTATAGGTTACGCATTCTAGAAATCTAACTACTGTAGTCCTATGTGGATTGTACTCTCCATTGTTGAATTACACAAATTCTTTTCATAACTCAAAATTCTATCCAGTTCTAGTTCTGTCGTCTGCTTTTAGCCCAACTTCTTGACAAGTCTTCTTAGTGTTAACAGAAATTGATTTGTTGTATTGCATTAACAGCACCTCTAGCTGATAACAATACCAAAGAGAGGAAGAGACAGCTTCCATATTTCAGTGTTGTTGCAGTGTTGTTTGGCTTCAGATTATACCAGAGGCTATGAGATATTTAGGAATATTAGTAGGGCTTTAGAAAACAAGGAAAAGATGATATAGAATAACTTACACCCTATGTCTACTATTTAACATGCTAAAAATTGCATTACATATTACAAAATCTGATTTATTCTGTGGAGAGGCAACTAGGTGTATGGCAAACATAGGAGTCTGATGTCTTCTCCTTTTTCCATCTTCCTTGATTCCCACCATTGCCTGCTATGAAATTTCGGGGTTTTTTTAAAGTGTTTCAACAGATACATTAGGTTCACTATTTAAAAAACAAAACAAAACCACAAAGAAACAAAAACAAAGAGGTATTTGATCCTGGCTAGAAATTTCCCTCACTAAGTTTTACTTCTTTCCTCACACAAGCTGTTCTGTAAGACAACTTCCTGGTATAAAAGGCTTCATCTGTTACCTGCTGATTTGTTGTGAAATATACCACAATTCTTTCCAAAAACCCCAGCCTTTCAAAAATATTCTTGGCATGAAGGAGAGCATGTCTTTTCTCTTACAGTTGTGATAAGGGCTGCAATACTGATATTCATGGTTTGGATGCAGTTTTCCTGAGGAAGGTGGAGCAAAATTTACTTACAGCTGCAGTTACATTTACTAAAGTTGCCCAAGTGTATCACTAAAATGCACCCGAAAAGGGTGAATGGCTCTTATGTGCAAGTGCTTCTCAACCAGTGGTAGAAACCATCAGTAGGAGATGTGTTCTGGGTAACACACTTGGGTAAAATTCTGGTATCCACCTTTTCTTTTGTCTTTTCTTCAAATATGCCTTTTTGGTGTTTTGGCATGGAATCTGGACCTGAGCTTATATAATTCTGAGTTTAGTAAGTTCCCTCACTACCTGAGGCTTTCATGACTACCTTGGTGGATTCAGACTGTGACTACCACTTCAACAGGACTACAACAACCACTTTGATCAACAAACATCAAAATTGTGACAATCAAGTCTTGTCGCTGTATCCAGTGGGTGTCTTGTGGGTCCTTTGAGTCACTTGGGAGGTCCACAGCCCCACTCTGACTGCCTGTACCAGCACCACAGCCTCACTCCAGCACCACACAAGTATCTGCTGGTATTGAATCCCAGTGATTTGCCACTTCCTGCCAGCGCTGATTCTCCAACCATTCCTGCCAGGTTTTACAGGCATGGGGGAGGATGGTCATCTTGTCTCTGTCCTGTGGCCACATGTGTTTTTGTTCCAGGCCAGGCAGGTCAGCTGCCATCTTGATTGGGTCCAGTGGACAGGGCTTGGGAAATTTCTCCTCATTGGTTGGTTCAACCCAGTTTTATCAGTATTGTTATCAGCATTCTTCTTTGTAAAGAGTTATCTTTTCACTTACATCTAGGCATATTTGGTCTCTCTCTGTGTACTGGAGAAACCAGTGATATTGATTCTGAGGGGAGACTTCTGTATATGGTCTCTGCCCCTCCAAATTGTCTCAAACTGTGACAAGGTGTGAGCAGATTCAGAGCCACTGGGGACCGTCAGCTACAGCACTGACTAGCCAGGGAGGAGGAAGTAAAATCTGGAACTAAAACTGAAGCATCAGTTTGAGAACTAGTAGAACTAGGACAATTGCAACCTGCCACAGAAATTCTGCTGAGGGGCTTTTTAAATTATTTTTTTTTATTTCTTTATTTTTTAAAGACAATGNTTGTGATAAGGGCTGCAATACTGATATTCATGGTTTGGATGCAGTTTTCCTGAGGAAGGTGGAGCAAAATTTACTTACAGCTGCAGTTACATTTACTAAAGTTGCCCAAGTGTATCACTAAAATGCACCCGAAAAGGGTGAATGGCTCTTATGTGCAAGTGCTTCTCAACCAGTGGTAGAAACCATCAGTAGGAGATGTGTTCTGGGTAACACACTTGGGTAAAATTCTGGTATCCACCTTTTCTTTTGTCTTTTCTTCAAATATGCCTTTTTGGTGTTTTGGCATGGAATCTGGACCTGAGCTTATATAATTCTGAGTTTAGTAAGTTCCCTCACTACCTGAGGCTTTCATGACTACCTTGGTGGATTCAGACTGTGACTACCACTTCAACAGGACTACAACAACCACTTTGATCAACAAACATCAAAATTGTGACAATCAAGTCTTGTCGCTGTATCCAGTGGGTGTCTTGTGGGTCCTTTGAGTCACTTGGGAGGTCCACAGCCCCACTCTGACTGCCTGTACCAGCACCACAGCCTCACTCCAGCACCACACAAGTATCTGCTGGTATTGAATCCCAGTGATTTGCCACTTCCTGCCAGCGCTGATTCTCCAACCATTCCTGCCAGGTTTTACAGGCATGGGGGAGGATGGTCATCTTGTCTCTGTCCTGTGGCCACATGTGTTTTTGTTCCAGGCCAGGCAGGTCAGCTGCCATCTTGATTGGGTCCAGTGGACAGGGCTTGGGAAATTTCTCCTCATTGGTTGGTTCAACCCAGTTTTATCAGTATTGTTATCAGCATTCTTCTTTGTAAAGAGTTATCTTTTCACTTATATCTAGGCATATTTGGTCTCTCTCTGTGTACTGGAGAAACCAGTGATATTGATTCTGAGGGGAGACTTCTGTATATGGTCTCTGCCCCTCCAAATTGTCTCAAACTGTGACAAGGTGTGAGCAGATTCAGAGCCACTGGGGACCGTCAGCTACAGCACTGACTAGCCAGGGAGGAGGAAGTAAAATCTGGAACTAAAACTGAAGCATCAGTTTGAGAACTAGTAGAACTAGGACAATTGCAACCTGCCACAGAAATTCTGCTGAGGGGCTTTTTAAATTATTTTTTTTTATTTCTTTATTTTTTAAAGACAATGGTATACTGAACTTCTTCCATCAAGGCAGATCTTCAATATAACACCCCATACCTTTACCTTTTTCAGTGTTTTTTAGTCTTTTACATGAACCTTCTATAGTCTTAGCAATAAAGCACCCACAAAATGTAAAGAACTTCTATCTACCCCCTTTGTATTCCAGAGCTTTGATATTACCTATGCCCAGTAAAGTTTGAAATCAAAGAGGTGGGAGAGAAAAAAAAGGGGAAAGTAAAGAAAAACCTTTTCTTACTACTCAATTTCCTTTCCAAATTTCCTTCTCTATTTCTTCCAGTGTTGTTACATACAACCTTCACACAGAGGGCACGAAGCTTTGCCTCTCCCCTAATCTCCTACAAAGCATGGTGCTCTAGCAGAAGTTCTCTCTTTTGTTTTATTTATTATAAAGGCTTGCAACACATACGTCAAAGCCGATTGCAAGAACACTCTCAAAAAATATGTCTTTAGAAACACTTAAAGTAAAATTAACCTATTTCCATGACTAATCAACTACCTTCAAGTCCTTATCATCAGGTAGATTGTTCTAGGTATACCAGTAAATAAAATAATAACTTTTTTCCTCCACTCTTTTTTCTTTTTTAGTTATATTATGTCATCTTTCTTCAGATTTTGGGGTTAGAGAAGAACTTATTTGACTTGCTAACCAGGTCATAGTGTATCTATTCCACCTCTATGGCCACACTATGTATATAAGTGTGTGTAAACACACACATACACAAAAATATAATTATACATATAGACAGCATTGGTGAGTTCAGACAGAAAGTAGTCCTAAGAAAATAAACTTGCTGAAGACAAACCAAAAATCAAATGAACATTTTGTAAGGACAAGCAAATCAATTTTGAGAGAAAATAACAAGTGTTCACTGATACATTTGGGACATTTTTTAGAAACCAGCAAATTGAAGATATTGGTTTTGCATGCATAGAAATTCTCATAGCTTGGTAGAAAAAAATTTATTTTGCCAAATTTCATTCACTTTTTGAGCAAATATTTTGAGAATTCTGAGAAAAGTAATTCACATAAGCTCCAACTTCAGCTAACATGGTAAATTCAATTACACTGGTATATGTCAAGATTGTAAGCAGTACATAACATGTATATAAGAGAAATATTTTTCTCAATGAGACGCCTGAAAGTCTGTTTGCTATGATGGTTGCAAATCTAAAATGTTTCTACTAATGTTTTCTACTTTACAGTGTAAAGAAGCACTGTTTCTTTAATGTACCCGTTCTTCTTCAGTCTTGAGATTACTAAAATTTTAGTTTGATTTAGACTGCACTGCATTCCGTAATGATATTAGAAAACACAGACAAATTTTTCTCATAATGATTTCTGCTAAATATCATCTCTGAAACACATTAATATTCAAAATAGAGGTTGGGCCAATAATAAAGCTTTAAGATCAATAAATCGGTTATCTTAGATTTGTATATCAATCTAGAGGAATGAAGAAAAACATATAGGCCTATAACTCAATGTCCCTTAAAAGGTCACAGTATCTAGTTCTTCTTTTCACATGAAATTGGTACTCAGTTTTTAAAAAATGTAAGATGGGGTATTTTTCAGGTTAATATACCTCATAATTGCCTGGATTAATTTTTCACTTTGGGTCCAACAAACCTGAGCAGTTTCAGGAAGATGGTGCCATCTTGTAATGCCAATAGATGTATTTATGCTTTCATTAGTATTCAATAAAACAATAGCTATAATTCTGAATCATTGCAGTTCGATTGTGTGGAAATCAATACTGCTGTCACCATCTCCACTAGGACAAATGATATAAGACCAGTTTTCCATTATTCATAAAGGCTAGTTATTGTTGCCATTCTTAAACAGTTTAGCTATTTAGTTTGTTGGCAGAGAGATGAGTTAGATATGAACATCTTTAATTACTTTTTCTGTCACTTGACAAAAGTGATTATTATCAAGGGAAATTAGACTTTGAAAAGCAATACAAAAAGAAGAAGTTAGCTATGTCAGAGGTCTCCCATATGACAAGAATAAGTGAAAGGACTTATCAGTTAGTTTCTAATTGAGTCTGACAGTAATAGAAGATACAATACCATTTACTAAAGATATGTTCATCTGTTAAGTACACCTCCTGTTTGTTTTTTTTCCACCAATTTTTGAGGCTTTCATTTTATCCCATTTCCTCCTATCAGACACTGAAATCATAATTATTTTTAAATTCATTATGGTTATGAAGTGAGCAGAAGGAACGACAGTTTCAAACACGTTAGCTAGATCTAAAATTATCAGACTTATTACTCAGATTTCATGAAGAATATATATTCTTGAAAGTAAAATCACCATTATTTCTTAGCAACAGATTCGTGACTGTCAAAGCATTGCAGACTCTGCTTAGAGAAGTTTTTCTTCCCTGTTCATAACAAAAAAAGTGATTTGTCCATCATTAATGAAGTAACTTTTCCAGGATCCTAAAACGCATACAGCTGACTGTTGAATAAAATCATTACAAATCTATCAAGGAAGAAAATATTAGAGAAAACTGAAACTGGTACATGGTCAGTTAACTTGGCTGTACTTGTCTTCATCCAAATCTGTTTCAAGCCAGAATTAATTCAACCTTTGATTGTCGTGTTTGATTTTGGTGGTTTGTTTGTTTGTTAAATTTTAGTTTTGTTTACTGTGGCCAGGATGGAATTTATGCATTTTCTACAAGTTCACACCACTACTTTCTATGGAAACACAGATTTACAAAGCTGTTCAAAAGCACAGATTCTAGATACAGAGATGGTAGATCACAATAGGGGCTTGTATGTCTTAATAATGTGGCAGTATTATAACGTGCTGGAATTGCACTTAGAAAGGAGAGTTCTTAAAACATGAAAATAACAGCTCTAAACATTTAAGCACAGGGTTGTAATACCAGTTTTCTAACTGCTTTAGGTCAAGAGCCTGTAATAAAATTATTCTATTCCTACTGAGAGAATAATGCAACAATCAACTGGGCATATTTTTCAACAAATTAAAAAGGACAACAAATTAGTGACTGAAAAAGGCACACAACATTACAGTCTGGCAAAACAGTATGCAGTGGATTATAAAGAAAAAAAAACATTATGTGCAGTATGAAAACAAAAATGACTCAATGGAGTCTTAATTGAGAGATGATATGTAAGTGGTGATATATAAAGTAGTCAAGGCTTACTTCTTAGAAAAAACACTTAATATAATCTGCTGAAATTGATCAGAAATGACAATATAAAAACTAAGATTATATAGCAAAGTAATATGAAACTGTAGGAACAGCAACACAGCTAATATTTTGTGATGCCAAATAATGCTTATCATAATTGTTAAATTTCAATGAATTAGACTCATTGCACAGCAAAGGTGAATAGTTTTTGCTTGGTTAAAAAAGAAAGATTTTGATTGTTTTGTATCAAAAATTAGGAAGTATAAATTTCTTGCAAAATATTAAAGCTTTCTAATCTAGTCTAATCTAATCTGGGTCATTTTAGAATAATATGGCCAGAATTTCTATTGCTTCTCTATATTTCTTACAACATGGACCCAGACTGTATAAGTATTGTTGCCATCAGATGGTTTTATGCTTTTGAGATTTTTGGAAGCCTTATATATATACTTCTTTCTGAGATTATTTCCATTTATTTTTTAAAATGGTGTGGTCTTGAATGAGAGAGCTGGAGGAAAGACAGGAAAGAAGTAGTAAAATTTTCTGCACTAGAACATCAAAATACATGATAGCAAAAATAAAGGGGAAAAAAAAGTCAGTCAATTTTCTCATCAGAACTTTGAAATATTATTTTCCCTTAAAATGTATTTATAAAAGAATTGTGCAAAAAACTGCAAGAAAATTGTAATAACTCTCACATTTATACCACATATATGTGATGTATATATACACAACACATACACTTTATATATTTATCATCATTATTTTGAACTCTAATAATTTTCCTTTGGAAACAAGGCAAGTTATATAAATCAGATCCTGAAAAAAAAAAAAAGGCACAAAAATACTACACTTGTTTCATAATAGCAACTTATATCTCTAGGATGCAGGTGCAATGCAGAGCAGGAATTCATCTAACAGCAGAGCTTTGCTTCCTTCTGGAATTTCTCAAAGGAACTCAGCAAAAGAAGTTGAAGATACACAGGACTGTTCCTGACTTTGCTTTTAACTGCCTGCAAGCAGTACAACTTAGGTTAACTTGGGCTAAATACAGGAAATATGACCCCACAAACCTGAGTTTGCTATTGACAGTTTACTTTGTCTTCAAAATTGGTTTTACTTTGATTGATGTTGGACCTCCAGGGGTCTTTTCCAACCTAAATAATAACCAAGCATAACTATGAAGCACTGGTTTAATTTAACAAAGTCCTCTGTGTCATCCCCCCAGCAATGTGGTTCACCCATGGAAATTGCTGAACTGTTATTTGTGAAATGTATTTTTTGAATCCATCATGCTCCATATCTCACAATGTCATTGAGGAAAAATTGTGATATCATGACATGCTTTACTGCTCTTAAAACTGTTTGAAAGAGCCATTAGGATTTCATGCATAACAAGGGAAGAGTCTCCCAGATACTCACCCAATCTAATGCAGCAGATTTTTTGAATCTTTCTTTGCAAACCTATTCCATTGCAGGGGCAGCAGCTCAAGAAAGTGCTGTCATCTCTGCTGTAGTTCTCAGTCTTTAGATATCAAAGTGCAAAGATATTTAGGTGCACTCCACCTCCTCCTTCCACAACCTTATTCCTTAACCATTGTTACGGGATTAAAAACTCCTAGAGAGATTTACACATTCAAGCATATCTAATATCCTGTAATTGTCAAGAAAGCTGTATTCAACACAGGCAATGGTGATATAGACAGTGCAATCAGTGGAGTCCAGAATTCGATATTGGTCAATTTTTCTTAGCAGTAAGTAAACATACCCTTTAGGGAAACCCTAGAAACAAGGACTCCAAACTTCACTGGCTGTAGATTGCTTATGGAGCATTTTGCAAACTAGGGGGAGGAAGGCAACATATAGGCAGAGAGAAAGAGGTGCTCAGTGNACCCTAGAAACAAGCACTCCAAACATCACTGGCTGTAGATTGCTGTTGACAGTAGTGGGAGCAACTCAGATCCCAAATCACAGACACAATAGTTCAAGTGCTTTAATTAGGAGCTGAAGCCCACCCCTACTGACTTACTATGTGAGCAACTTATTGAGCATTTTGTAAACTAGGGGGAGGAAGGCAATATATAGGCAGAGAGAAAGAGGTGCTCAGTGTGTAGGGATGCATGATAAGGTGAACTAACAAAATACTTAAGCAAAACAGCCTGTGACAGAGGTGTGGCAGTTTATGATCGGGTGGCTTAACCAAAACATGTTTAGCTGTTGGCAGCTTGTATTTGACAGAGATGCAGGAAAAAGAAATCCATATTTGGACAAAGGCCTTCACCAGAACAGGACAATGGAAACACACCATATTTGGGACAGCGTGTGGACACAGCATGACCACGTTTTGATTGGATGAGAGAGCTTGTGCAGAGCTCATGAACAAGCTGATTCTCAAATGATTGGTTAGGAACTGACCTTAGGAGAACCTATGACTAGAGTTGTACATATCTAACAGGAATAAACACTTAGAAAACATAAACCATTTTATAGTATAAAAAATGATGCTTTGTCACAATAAAATGATTCTCACGATTCTCACAATTCTCTTTGCATCAGAGAGCATCTGTGTGTCCTCACCTGTTGCAGGGAAACCCTAGAAACAAGGACTCCAAACTTCACTGGCTGTAGATTGCTTATGGAGCATTTTGCAAACTAGGGGGAGGAAGGCAACATATAGGCAGAGAGAAAGAGGTGCTTAGTGTGTCTTTGCTCCTGAGCTGAGAAACCATGCAAGTAATACCACACCAACTCTACAAAAGTGACAACCAGAGGAGGGTAGGGAATGGGAAGGAGGAGGATATAGGCAGAAAAGGAAGAAAGGCACGACCCAAAGCCAAACATAAGGCCCACGGTGACAGTACTGACACTCAGTTTCTTCAGTATCAGCCTGCGCTTACAGCCACTACATCGTGATATCATTTCCTGACCTTTGGTAATGGGAATACACTAAGGTTTATGCTGATCTCATATATTTTTGTCAGATTTGATGCTTTGGTATCTTATGTAGCTTTCTTAATATGATATAGAATAATGTTCAGTTATGTCATCTTATTGGCACTCTTTACACTGATAAAGTACAAAAAAGCAGTCCTGTATCTGAGGTGCTCTCTACTGATGCTTGTAAATTTAACCAGGATGTTTCTAATCTCAGATTGAGTATATTCCAGGTGGCAACATACACATATATATAACATGCTATAACCATATCATTAAATTCGTAGTTCACAACACCATGTTTACCTTCAAAATCTTATTTTAACAATACAATCTTTCTAATTTGATTTCATACAAAAAATAGCAAGCATTTTTTTCATTAGAGATGTCTTGGGGTAACTTTGTGATGTATCCCATATCACC
>WEIV01014164.1:0-23476 GCA_013390005.1 Calyptomena viridis | reverse complement strand
TTACTGGTCCTTGGCCCTATAAGTAGCTGTATAATGCAAATCTTTCTATTGCTATGGTATTTCTATTTCTAAGACTAAGCAACTGCATATTCTACTACACAGCAAATTAATAAAAAATTTTTTAAAAAAGGGTATATGCAATCTAAGATAAGACAGGCAGTAGAAAACTGGCTAAATATAAAAAAACCCAATTCATTGAGAGCCAAAATGCCAAACACTATGATTTGTGTGAGTGTTCCAGGCAACATAGTGGACCTGACTAAAAGAGGAATGAAAATTTGGAGAGAGAAAAATAAATCAATTTAATGCTCCTACATGCTGAACCTATTGAATAATTTTTACCTGGTCTTACTTTAGAACCCTTAAATCTTCATATTCTCTTCTCTGAGAGAATGCTGGTAAGTGTCGGAGTCCAGGATATTGAGACATTTTTACAAGAACATAATAACAGGTAAGACCCCAAGAACATTGGAACAGTGATGGTAAACAAGAATTTTTAGTTCACAGTCAGTTTCTTCTGCACCATTTGTAGGGCACACTTCTAGCCAAATTTCCTTTCAAATCTGGGATTTACATTCAGTTTCTTCAGTAGTAACAGAGCAGTTCCATGCAAATAAGGGAGCAATTAACGTGCTTTTTGGCTGTTGATACAAAATAAAGCAAATTAAGGGAAGTCTTAGATATGCACCTGCCATCCCTTCTCCTTCCTATCTCATACTTAATGATAAAGAGGCACATAATCTCTTAAACTAGATTAGGAAAAGATTCTGCCAGAAATGTGGTAACAATTGTGTGCTGTCTGGGAGATAGACTGAGTAAATCAGCCTTCCATGACATTATGCTCATATAGAATGGTAAATTAATGTTGACATTGCTCTTGGCTGCCTACATTCACACTCAGAAATGTAGAATTCATTTAATTGGATGGAATTCAAGTAATACTGAAAATTTCTGCCAATAACCAAATTGGATCTACCCAGAATTAGAAAGATACAGACCACTCCTGCAGATAAATTTTGAAAGGTTTGACAGCCAGTTGCTGACCTATGCTAGAATGAATATAGGTTTCAAATTGAAATGCACAGCTGCTCAACACCTCAATTATAAAGATCTCTGTGTATCCCTATTTTAGTGTATGTGCCTAATTAAAGGAATATTTCCCTTATGATTTATACTAGCATGACTAGCACCCTAAAAACATTTCTCTCCCAAAAGAATGTTAAATTTAATAATGACAATAGTTTTATGTTAAGAGTTACCTGTATTGTAGCTTTTTAGTTTGTGTCAGTCATATTTCAGAATAATCTCACCAGTGGGAAAATGTGACACTCTGGAGTGATAGATTGCTTCTATACATTAGATTTTATTCTGTTTTCCATTAGACTTCATCAAGATGACTTTTTATTAAATGAATAATGAATTAGAATTTTTTTAATCATATGCTGATAAAAATTAATGTCATCTGGGTCAGATGAATTTGTCACATGTACTATTAATAATGACAATAGAAGTAGTGATATAGCCTTCTTTAGTCCAAGGCTTTGGTCCAAGTCCATTGGGCCAATATTCTTATTGATTAACCTTGATACTTTCTTTCTCTTTTTAGATCCCTGTTTTATAGGTCAGATTTTGTTTGTCCATTCCCATTGTTGATTGGCAAGGGAGATAAAACAAGATGAAATTTCAGCAGTCCGAACAACTTAGTAAATATGCTCCTTCAAAGACCTCACCTGATAGATTCAGTCTGCTACTTCCTATATGTAGAAAAACAATGCATTATTTATAGTAATTTCCATACCATGACCATACTTGCATAAACAAAAGAGTACAGAAAAAACCTGTTCTTTAAGTGCTTACACCTCTATTGTAATGAAATTAAAAAGAGTTCTTTTATATATTTTTTCCTCGATAAGAAAAGATCAAACTTCTGTAGATTAGGTCAAACCATAGTAACCACTTATGGTGTGTATAGTTGAAGAGGTAAGAAGAGATTGCTTTTATGCTTCAAGGTTATATCACATGACACTTGTTTACAATACAATGTTACCAACAATGATCAACCATTTCACTGCTTCACTCTAATTACAGACAAAGAAAGTTTTAAAAGACAGTTCATGTCCCTAAGCATTTTCACAACTATTTATATACACATTACCTGAACAGTACTGAATATTGACTTATACATTAAAAAAAAAATAGGGGTATTTAGCCATACTTAGCACAGTACTATAACACATGCAATCTCTTTGAAATCAACAATATTGAATAGGGAATAAACCTGAGCAGGTTGGCATGCTCTGTACATTTCATAGGCAGCACCAAATTAAGATCATCTCAAGCTCTCTACTCTGCATCAGTGGCAACAGACTTTATTATCCATTTGTACACATTCTTGTTGTGGCTGTTTATGATGATCCCAACTCCCTAATGGGGCTCTCATTTTTTGTAGCTATTTCCTGTGAAACAGAGTGTGCAGAACAGCCAGATCAGCATTCTCTATTTTTTGTCCCCTATAAACACCAATATTTGCAGAATGATCTTTCTCATTATAGAAATATCTATCATATGGACTTCTCAGATTCAGAATAATTTTAGAGTTCAGGTCATGTAAGCTGGACAATTCGGGTCACTTCATGATCTTATTCATAAAGACAGATGCATGCATTTCTGCAAAGGTTTTCCTGTCTTTTCTTGCTTGGCCAACACTTGTCTTCAAAAATTTAGACATTTGTTATCACATACAAAAATCTCTGATGAATATTAGCTAGGTATATTAGCAAAACAAAACCACCTCTTCTCAGCAAGAAGTTAAAGGTAGCTAGTTAATGAAAAAAAAACCACTTAAATGACAGTATAATTTATTATTTAAATTATTAACAATTATTAGCAATCATGAATAAAAAGCATGGACTTCTGTTCTGTAAAGTGGGCAAAGTTGTATCTGCACTCATTGATCCAGCACATGACATACAACAGTACTAAAAAAGTCTACCAGTGTACACATTGAGTACAATGCAAACATTTAGCTTTGTAAAATAATGAATAATTTGTAAAATAAAAGTCAAAATTGCCTTTTATGCAATTCATACTTACTGTAGAGATGAACTAAAACTGCTCAGGAAGCAAGTACACTGTGGTCAGTGGAAAGAAGCACAAAATGTTCCCTTTTTTCACTTGTTGAACAAAATAAAGAGAGATCATGAAGTAGTTTTCATTAACCAGAAAAATAAGAGGAAGCGTATGGGCTAGGTGAAGCTTAAAGAAAATATTTCCAGGGAACTAATTTAATTTATAATCCCAATAATTCCTGTCAGATCAGAGCTAATACTATTATATATAGGGTAATTTAGCAGCAAATGACAAGCCATACTGACTGCATGTAAGGAGTTATTTTTCAGAAGCACATTACTCCAATACCTGTAGGTATAAGAAAAACACACCTGAACAACTGTAGGGCCACCTTAAACCAGTTTTGACTTTCCTTTGTATTCCTATGAGATGCAGCAGTGTCAGAAAAGGGTTAGGTGTCTATCAGAGAACTGATGCTTGAATAGGAATGAAAATGAAGGAGACTAGAAATTGTTAATGTACTTCAGATGTTTTTTTCTATAAGTCTTTACAGTCACAATGTAGCATGTGGCATTATGGTTTTTATATATCTCTTCAGTTATTATTAGTTTTGAAGACTTAACTAAAGACTTTAATTAATATTAATTTTTACATCTTGCATGCCACAAACACATACATATATAACGTCCAGGGTTCTTTATCATGGCTTTCTCATAGTTCTCTCATGGTTCTCTCTCATGCTTCTTTCATGGTTGTCTCTGTCTGTCTTTTTCAGTTCTCTCTCAATCTTTCTAAGAACACTTCCATATATGGAAAACAGTATCTAAGCAACAAAATATTCAGCCCCTGGTTGGCTGGACAAGTTTTGTCACACGTGGGTCACCTTTGTTATGACTTGTAAAGGCCATGGCTCCTGGCTTGATTACAGCTATCTCAGAGCCATCAGGCCAGTCTATTCATTTGTTAATAGAACTTAACGACCTTACTCCAACAGTAGCATTCATGATTTCTGCTTTGAGAATTTCACCAGGAACAAAAGATTATAACTAATATTCATTTGTTCATGAATTCTGTATTTTCCCTGCTGTTTAGTTGATATTTTCCCTTCAGTATAATTCTACCGAAGAGTGTGAAATTTCTAGTGATGCCTTCTGTTCCTGTCTTTCTTTTTACTGTTACAGAGGAAAGCGGTTTGGCTTTCTTCCTTCTTTTGGCAAAAGAATTTAATAAACATTTCTTACTTTTTTTCCTTTCCTTTTCATAAATTAGATTACAGGATTGCAGCTCTGCCTGAATAAAATAACTGGAGCTAAGAATTTTTTATCGTTATGTGTTTCTAAGTACTGTATTCACTCTCATAGATTACATGAGAATAAGATTACTCAACTCTTTCATCTGGCAAATTTTTGAAGCAAAAAAATGAAGCAAAAGAATTAAAAGGATTTAGTAACTAACAGAAGTATTTAGTATTTAGCTTTAATGATCCTACCAAATGCTACATGCTCCCTTCTTTTCTATGAGCTGTGGTAAACATACAGAATATAAAATCACTAAAGGAAAGAATGCAATATCACGCTTGGTTCAAATAAAATTTACTATCTGACAACAGTCAACTGTAAACAGTCAACTTGGCACTGTTCTAATAAGTGCCAAGACCATATAAGAATATGTATTTAGCAGTGGCAAAAAACTATTGCATACTGGGAACTCTGTGTTTTTCTATGGCCACCTCAAAAACGGAGTTCAAGAATTTATTACTGTCTAAAATTGTGAGCCTTAATCCAGATCTAGTTACTTCTGTGAAGCCAAGGAAATGGACAGAAGACAGGACAGTAAAATTGGGAACCTTATCCTCTTGGCATACAATATTCACTTGCTTCAAAGGCCAAAGACCTCTTCTTGCTTCTTGTTTGCATTGGCAACCAATCTGAGCACTGGTTTCTCAGGCAGCACTACCCATCCATGTTTTGACTGTTACACAACTGAGGAAAAGCTGGAGAAAGGTTAAGGGGCTGTGTAGTGGCAGAGCAGAGTTGACTCCACACGAGCATATTAATGAGTATATAGAGATGGGCATGGACAATCTCTATTAAAGATTCCACTTTGGGTTGAAAGTGGAAGGAACAAAATCTCAAACAGAATTGTACAGGTATTGCTTACTGAATCCTTATCCAGGATTTTATACAAAAAATTTCTGACTATATTCTTCCTAAATGTGTGAGAGACTGAATGGTTAAAGGATTAAACATTGTTAAGATCACCAAAGGACTTCTGTCCACTGTAGAAAACTGCAAAGAAGCAATTTCTCACTGACGCCCACCCATCTCTGAATATGTCTTCTAATTTGGACCATGACAGGAACTTGAGATAAGAGACTATCTTAAGATACTATCTGGTAATGAAGCGATATGCAGAATAAATAGACTCCACAAACTGTTATAGTTATAAATTGTGTATGTATTGTCGGCGCCCAGCACAAGCGAGATAGCTCTCGTGAAACTTGTGCACCTGGCCCCAGCTTGAACCACATCTTTATTCACAAAGGTGTTCCATATGCATTGGGTTACACAACTTTTTCATGCATATTCAACCCCTGGCCCTGCCTGTCTTCACCTTGTATGTTAATTAGGTCCACGCCCTTCTGAGCATGCTTTTTTTGTGCTGAGGGTCCCATAGAAGCTTTTTTGGTGATCCTGAGGTCGAAGTCTTGTAGTCTTCCTCAGTATGAACTTTTGAACTTTCCTCCTCTGTGCTTGTGCCTTGATCCTTGCTACTTATCTTGATTGTGGATGTTGATTCTGACTAGCTTTGGAGACAGGGGGATTCTTGATCTGTCTCTTGCATTCTCTTGGTCTCCCTTGGTATTATCTTTTAATTACTAGGGAGCTTTAGAAATTTACATTTTCTTAGCCCTTTGTATCATGGCAAATGTTTAATTCATGTTGCTAACTTAAGCATAACCCCCAAAACCTCTGTTTCAGTACTATTGTCCAGTTATCCCAGGAGAGCAAAATATACACAAGTGTGAAAGATTGGAATGCTAATGGCTCACACAATCAAGGTGCAAGCTCACAATGTGCAAAGTAACTGCCCAGGTGCTGAGGGCATGCACACCCATCACCTCAGGCTACAAGCTAAATGTTGAACAAGACAGAGAAAGAGGCAAGTCCTGCAAGGCAGGGTAGTATGTCTCTGTTCTTACACATGGTGACTCAGCTGTAATAACTCCCCCTGCGAGGACATTCACAGGAAGCCTCAAGGTATTAATCTCTGCTCATGGGCCATAATAGGCCATAATGGACTCAACTGTGACGGCTGATGCTGGCTGATGTTAAGAGGCAGCTGCAACATCTTAGAAGGTGTCAAAGAGTCATGAAATGTTCTGCAATACAGTATTACCTTCTCCATTATAAAACTGGGGTACTGGTGAAATTCCCACCTAGCCTAAGCATACAAAAAACCCCCATGGACTTCCTTCACCACCTGGGCTTCCCTCAACAGGTCCAGACTGCAATCATCACTTCAACAAGACTGGGACTCTCATTACTGAGAAGACTACAAGAAGAGGATCAACGGGATGCTGTCAGAATCCATGGAGTGCTGGTATTTTTTCTATTTAATCTGTCCCTCTGTCACTCTCTTTCTCTCTCCTCTCCCCCTGTTTTTCCTATTTCTTTCTATCTCCCTCTATCTCACATTTACTGTTAAATAAAAAATCTGTACTATTGACTTTGGCATATGGTCTCATTCGCACCTTAATTTGGGCAGAGGCATCTCGCTAATAATTTAAAGAATCAGATCATAACAGGATGCTGAAAAGGATGAAAAAAAATCCCATAGAGATATGGATCAGCTATTACCAGTTGTACTAGAATATAAAATATGAAGTAGTAAGAGCAATTCTAAAGTAGTCTTTTAATTGCCTATTTGTGTAAGCAGGGATAAAGACATGACATTTCCCTAGGCAATGTGAAAGACAGAGCAATATCAAGCTTTATACAAAAGTTCACGTTCTTTCAAGTCTGTCTTGACTTTCTTCCAGGGGTTTATAAACTGATTGCATTCATCAGTGTTAACATTTCACTTTTGTTTCCTGTTAAAAGTGATTTTTTTCCTCTCCCATTTTCCCTGCCCCTGCGAGTGGTCGCAGGGTGGAGGAGGGAAGCACCAACTGCCACCCTGATGCCCTGCCCTGCCTTGGGACAGGGGGGACATCTTGCCCAGTGCTGACCTCTCCCTGCCACCTGTGAGTCAGGGAATTTGCTGAGCATGGGAAACAGCTGCAGTGCTGAGAGCTGGGGCTCCTCAGACAGTGCCTGCACTGATGGAAGTGCTCCACAACAGCAGCCGCTGGAGAGGCAGTGCAGGAGAAGCTGACGACCCGGCGCAACCATTTGGCAAGGGGCAGGGCTCGTCCCAGTCCCCCAAGCAGTGCAGGTGGGCAGCTGGCAGCTTCGTGTTGGTGGCGGTGGGGCTGGCAGCAGCCGCGGCTCAGCAGCAGCATTGCCACGGTGATGGCTGGGCTGTGCCACACCACGCATTCCATGGAGGGGGCAAGCTGGGCTCAGGGCCGCTCCCAGCAGCCTGCAGTGCACACCTGCATGGCTCAATGAGCGGACAGCACTGGCTGCCGGCACATGGCGGCAGTGTGCAGGTACACAGGGGATGATGTGTTTCGGACTGGCCACGCATGGGTTCTGTTTCCTGCTCGATTCCAGATGGGAAGGCAGTGTGGTTTCACTCTCCAGTTCTCCGCTGTAACTCTGCAGCCATTCAACTGTATCCAGTTTGGCCTTCTTGGAGGACGACTTCACACACAGAGGTTTTTTCTCCCCTCTTCTTTACTTAGAGAGCTAATGAGATCGCTTTTCTCCTTCCCTCCTGCATCTGTTCATGAGAGACCCCTGGACTGCCACCCACCATCTTCCTGTGACCACCAAACCCTAAGGGGACAGTGTTTCTTTTCATTCACTTCAAGTTTTTCCAGTGTTTCTGGAGATATTGTTTTGTGTTTTTTTCTCATCTAAATAGATATATAGATATATACTTAATAAAAGAGCTGGTATTTTCCTTCTATATAATTTGTGGCCTCATGTTCTCAAATTTAAATAGCATAATTGTCTTTAAACCTAGACATTCAGTTAACAGATGCAGTGATAAAAAGCAAAAAGTAAAGATAGCAATATATAGTTTTCATTCTTTTGTATTGTCTTTGAGAACATTCAAAGAATGCAAGAGTAATATTGAAGAATCTCTGACTAAAACTCAGATTTTGCTACTTCAGTTTATAATCTCTGGAAATTCACTGAACTGAAGGGCATTTTAGGACATTAGAGGACATCTCATCTTCCTTGTCTGATGACATTTTTCTCCTTAACCCTTTAAGTAAAATATTTACAAATACAATTCCATTTAAGTAAATTTAATCAAAGTATAATTTCTGAAAATATAATGTAATTCAAATTAAATAAATGTTAATTTTGGTTGGATTTCATTCCAGTCTATTAAAACTGACCCATAGGGTTAAAATGAATACCTCTTCTTGCCGAAGATTTTTGTCATCTAAAATATGCATTATAATATTGGCTATTTTTGCAGAGATGTCCTGTATCACAAACATTTTACTTTTCAAAGAAATGGAGAGCCTGGAGGCAAATGAAATTAAGACAAAAAAGATATTTGTAGGAAGCCATGTTTGTGCTTTACTTGCAAAATATTAAAACTAAGTAGTAATGCACATTTAAAACAATTAGCATCACATTCTTTTCTTGTCTTTGCAGTAAAAACAGACACAAACAATCATATAAGCACCCCAGCTCTTGTAAACAACCAGTAACAGGGTGCTCCAGTTAGAACAATTGGGTGAGGTTTTTTCCTTTTTTTTTTTTTTTTTTTCATTTCCACAGTATAGCCACCTTTTTACAGTTATCTAATAAAGTCCCAAGACAGGTGCAAGTGACTCAATGACAAAATTGGTTTGAATTAGATACAAAGGGCATGAGCATCTATTTTAACCTGCAGCAAAAGAGATCTAATGAAGATGTGATTACTATTATATTATTAATGAAAATATATTTCAAAATTTAGCAGAAAATTCAAGATATATGAAATTACTATTCAGTGTAAGATGAAAATTTAAACTATGATGTACCTTGTCTGAATGTCAGGTGCTCACCAAAACCATTGTGTCACTCCCCTCTTCAGCTGAACTGGGGAGAGAAAATATAACAAAAGACTTGTGGGTCAAGATAAGGGCAGGGAGAGAGCACTCAGCAGTAACCATCATGGGCAAAATAAAATTAACATGGGGAAAAAAAATAATTGAATTTATTACTAATTAAAATCAGAGTAGGATAATGAGAAATAAACCCAAATTTTTAAACACCTTCCCCTCACTCCTTCCCTCTTTGCATGCTAGATTTCCCTCCCAAATTCTCTACCTCCTCCTGTCCAGAGGTGCAGGGCAATGTGGAATGGGGGCTATGGTCAGTTCTTTACATATTGTCTATGATGTTCCTTCTTCCTCAGTGGGAGGACTCTTCACACTTTTCCCCTTCTCCTGCATAGGGTTCCTCCCACAGGGTGCAGTTGAAATGGAGGGGTTTGGGGGTTGTTTAAATTAGCAACATGAATTAAACATTTGCCATGATACAAATGGCTAAGAAAATGCAAATTTCTGGAGCTCCCTGCTGATAAAGGACAATACCAAGAAGAGACCAAAGAATGCAAGGTACAGATAAAGGGGCGCTCCTGTCTCCAGGCCAGTCAGAATCAACAGACTCACCCAGATAAACATTAAAGAACCAGGGAACATGCACAAAAGAGGAAAAGTTCAAAAGTTCATGCGGAGGAAGACTACAAACTTCAGCCTTGGGACCACTGAAGAGGGTTTTTTTTGGGACCACCAGAACAAAGAACGCATGCTCAGAAGGTGTGGACTTAATTAACATACGAGGCGAGGACAGGCGGGGCCAGGGGTTGAATATGCATGAAAAAGTTGTGTAACCCAATACATATGGAACACCTTTGTAAATAAAAATATGGTTCAATCAAAGCTAGACACACAAGTCTTTGGAGAATTATCTCCCTTATGTCCAGCGCTGAATACGTACCTACTTTATAACTTTCAAAAGTTATGGAGTTTTATTTATTCCACATCGCTTTACAGTCCTTCGAGAACAGGCTGCTCTAGCGTGGATCTCCCATGGGGTCACAAGTCCTGCCAGCAAACTTGCTTCAGTGTGGGCTCCTCTCTCCATGGGGCCACAGGTCCTACCAGCATCCTGCTCCAGCATGGGCTTCCCACGGGATCACAGCCTCTTTCAGGCATCCACTTACTCTGGCATGGGATCCTCCATGGACTGCAGGTGGACATATACTTTACTGTGGAGCTCCATGGGCTGCAGGGTTACATCCTGCTTCACCATGGTCTTTACCACAGGCTGCAGGGGAATCTCTGCTCTGGCACCTGGAGCACCTCCTCCCCCTCCTTCTCCACTGATCTTGGTGTCTGCCTTGCTGTTCACATGTTCTCACTCCTCACTTCTTAGGCTGCTGTTGCACAAGTTTTTTTCCCTCTTAAATATGTTATGCAAGAGGTGCTACCGCTATTACTGATGGACTCAGCCTTGGCCAGTGTCAAGTCTGTCTTGGAGCTCACCGGTATTTGCTCTGTCAGACACAAGGGAAGCTTATGGCACCTTCTTGCAGAAACAACCCTGTAGCCCCTCTGCTACCAAAAGCTTGCCACACAAATTCAATACAAAGATTTATCCATTTCAAGCATAGTCTTTTGGGTCCTGTAGAAAAAGAAGGAAATCAAGGATCCAAGAATAGCTGAAGCAATTTCTGTGTCACTTTAATTTTTAAGCAGCTGATGAAACAGTGAATTAATCGGAACTGCTGAACCAACTCTAACCTTTTTTTTTTCCAAAGTTTTAACAACTTCAGTTTGCAAAAGAACAGTGCAAATAAAAAGATAGAAGTCTTTTGTTCTAAATATTTTTTTCATTATTCCAGAGGGACTGAAAGTATTAGAGTAGGTTTCTAAAGGGCTAATGTGCCTGAAAAGATGAACTGTCATATATTACTGTGCTAAGTTCACTGCACAGAGCTAAGCAATCTGCCTAATTTGAAAAAGGCAAGTCTTGCACACAAAAATTTACTTCCCTGTGGATAGCTAATGTTCCCTGAATGCTTTAGAGTTTTGCTGTTATTTTGTACCTTTCATCTTCCCTTTTAGTTTCTCTAGGCTCCATACAGAATTCTGTTAACAACGTGATTTTGTTATTATTTGTCAGGAATAAATAACTGCTCAGCTATGCTGGGATTAGCTCTTGAGATTGTCTCTGAAGATACTACAAACCAGAAGATCTATAGAAAAAGGACTGGATACAGCATGAGGAACAGAGCATGTTTATATATGTACTAACACAACAATCAAAGGCACTGATCTGAACATATCTATAAAGGAAAGGTGGCAGTTATTTTTGTTAGTCACTGATCTCTAATAATTCTCTAAGATATACATCAAAGCTGGGCCCCATATATTTTGCATGCATATACTTCCATGTTATATTCTTTGCTTAGAAATTTTGGAGTCATTATTCTTGTGCGTACCAGTGAGACCAAGATCAAGGCTCCATATCCCAGAGCCTGGGGAGTCCACATTTACTCTTTCATTGTACTTTAACTGCCATCTCAGGTCCTCAGCTGTGGATTAGAAGAATGACACAACTCAAGGTGTGTGTGTGTAAATGTTACCTTTTTTCCCTTCATTCTCAGCATCCCAATGCCCAATCTCCTGACAGCTCACACAGAGTGTGTGAAGTGCCACTTCTTATATCCTGTCTGCCACAACACTTTGTATTACACTCCTTAGGCTAGCAGCAGGAAGGTAAGGTCTTAACTGGAGCTGCTCAGATGGCTTCACGTCTGTGAGTCTCCCCCATTTCTGCCTCAAAACAAACATTCTTCCAAATGCTGATTAGATACTGTAGTGCCATTTTCTTCCAGGAAAAAAAAATCGCCAACACTGGTAATGGCTCTCTGGACAAATACTCACATATTGGATGGCTAATGGTAAAGGATGTTGAACTGTTCTAACTGCATAAGGGAAAATTCACACATAAGAGTTTCTTGAGGAGCAATTTCAAAGAATCTCTTATGTCTCTGAGGAATCTTTCAACAATTCTTTTTATAGAACTAAAAAAATGTCTGCTTTATTAAATGATTTTTTGTCAGTAACTATGAGAGCAAGGACATTTAATTTTCTAATACTTTCTACAAGATCATTGAGCTGAAGAAGAACAAAAGAAATTATCCAGTCTAACCCGTGGTCATGAAGTTACCTTGTGACAACACCAGTTATAGAGGCTCCATAACTGGTTTAGATCACACATTTAAAGGTTTCCATAATCTCCTCATAACTCCTGTATTGTACCTCTCTGCTCATTTTGTTACACTGAATGCCCATGTTTTGTCAGTGCTGAATGTATATATAAAAATAGCTCAACCAACACATAAGGGACAAGGAAGTACTGAAAAATTGTTTGAGCAATTTAGTTTACAATATTTAATAAATCATTTAGCTTGAGTCGTATGTAATCTGAACAATCACCATTTACAAACACTCAATATAGTTAATTGATTCCAAGGATAAATGAAGCAACTACCTCATGTATAGGTTTAATATGTAATTAAAGTATTTGAAAATCATGCAATATTGTCAAATTCTGTATTATGGTAGCATTTGAATAGTTTTATGTCTGTGTTTCTCCTTCGTGAAACATGCAGTTTAAGGACTAAGTATTACAGACTGCATACTAAACTCAGATGTGGCCAAGCAAATCTGAAATGATTCTGCTTAAATGGAATCAGCCCAGATACAGAGCATATTGTGCTTTTACAAAGATAAATATACTTAAACTGAAGCATCTAACCAAAAATTCACTGAATACTTATATTACTCGTAATTCTATGGAAACACCTAAACAATTATTTTAATAACTGATTTACCTGCAATAAAGAATCTCCTCCTGGAAGTTTCAAGAAAATCTCTGAAGAATGTGAAAAATGCAAACATTTACATGTCTGATTAAAAAAAAATCAAAATCTCAGATATTCAAAAGTAATTTTCAATTTTACATATTTAGCAGAGATTTAACATTGGAAAAGAATGATTTGGTGGGAAAGGCATTTTTTTGACACTCAGATGAAAATTTAAGGTAACAGTGTGTTTAAGGTCAGGTGTTTTGATGCATTACCCTTATTCAAGGCAGAAAAGTTATTTGGCAAATATGAAAAGCAGAAAATTTGGTTATTTGAAGAAATATTGCTATTTTTAATGAGTTACATTTTTGCTCTACCTTTTAAATTCATTTCTCTCTCAGTCACAGAAGCTGAAGAAATATCAGATCTGACTAACAAAGGAGCATAAGCTAGTCTCAGAGCCCATGATTTAGGAACTCTGCAGATGTTGACCTAAATCTCTCATACCATTTCCCTACTTTGAGAATAAAAGAGGTTCCAGTTTCACTCAAGATGCTTAGCTAATGCAAATGTAAATAAAAAGTGAAAAATTATTTATATTGCAATGTATTGTTCATTTAAGAAGGATAGGCAGTCATTGAGCAGCTTCCCATCTTAAATAGTCGGTAAAAACAGAAAAAGGAAGATACAAGGCAACAGTTTATAAGAAAAACAGTTAAAACAAAACTGCTGATACTGAAGTACTCAAGCACTTCTGCATCAGTGCTGCACGAATTTGTTACACAAATTTACTTTTTAGGGATTGTGAGCCTTCACATTCCTGCTGCCTAACAAAGAGGTGGCTAGAAAATATTTATGAGACTTGAGATCACTTTTATTTTTCATTTCCATCTAGAACATATTAGAACTGTGATTCTTTAGCATGCATCAGTGTGCTTTTTACTCAAAACCAGAATGTTGTGAATATTCTCAATTTTTGTAAAGTAGAGTTAAAGGGAAAAAAGATAAAAGCAATTAAAAACTAATCATTAGAAATAAAACACCATCATCCACTATTAATTATACCTGCAGTCATAACCTAAGAATATTTGATAGCCATTTGTTGATAATTTTCTTCTCTAAACTTAAATTGTTCAAAATATTGTAGATTAAAACATCAAGTAAGAAAATAAAGAAAAAAATACCAAATAGCACACATAAACCCCATGACTTTCATCCTACTCAATGTAGATCTCCATGTATACTAGACAGCTTTTCATTTTAAAGCATTATATGCTATACGATTTGCAGCAGCTGAAAACCTGACTTGAGCATTTACATTGTATGCCTCTATATTATCTAAACCTAGATATTTAGGAAATCAAAGTTACATTAACATTCTTAACTTATTTATTTTCCTGAATATGACATTAGAGACAAAGTAATGTTATGGATGAAACTACAAATTAATACAAATGCATTTGCTTCCAATACCTTAAGATTTATTAATAATATCAACAAGTGTACACACTTTTATAACTTTTTTACTTGCCCATAAATGCAGAAAAATAATAATAATATCACTTAAAAATGCATCACAGTAGAGAAAAAAAAAAAGTAAAATAAACCTTTGTGTCATTTTTGCTACCAGAAAAAAAAAATCTTCTTTTTATCTAGATCAGTCTGGTCAGCTCACAGTTATGCCATGAGCATAACAATAAAATACCTGTTTTCCACCTGCACCGTGGTCCTTTCCTCCATTTGCAACTAGCATGGAAGGTAAAAGCTAAAATAAAGCCTTCAGTATCACTTCCAAATTTATTTGTACAACTCTTGAAATACACAATGTACAGAACTTAATGAGGTACCTCAGCAAAACAATTACCATTTTATCAGAACAACAGAGAGCAGAAGTAACCTGTATCTTTACTGATGATATGCAAGAGAAAAAGCCCAGAAAAGCATCCTTGAAATCAGAGAGCAGTGTGTCCAGAGATCTCATGCACTAGCCAGTCACTGCATCTGTTATTTAAACTCCAGCTCTTCAGTGAGGTCTTTGTCACCAGCAGTTTGGGTGTTAAGCCCACCAGCTGGGTGGCCACCAGCTGGGTGGCCACCAGCTGACTGCCCGGCTTCCTCAGTAGGCCCAGGGAAGTGGCCACCAATGGAGCCAGCATAGACAGTCCATCACTGACCCCCTGGCAGACAGGTCTGTCACTCTGGCAGCTGGGAAACCACCCTAATCCTCTTCACACAACTGAGGGAGCCATCCAGGCACACAGCTGGCTGCCTGAGGCAATGGGAAACCTGCAGCGGGCAACAGCAGAAAGAGGTCAGAAGCAGTCTGACCTACAGCTCATCAGATCCACTTTACAGAGCTCATCAGGTGGGCTGCACAGGGACCAGGTTATTTCAGTGATCCAAGAAGATGGTTATCAGTGCTGATAACCCAGGCATCCCAGAGGCATTCATTCAGTCTAATGATACTACCAGTGTCTGCTTTGGAAGGGAGATGGGTAGCAACTCATTTATATCACTGGTTCCACTCTGGTCACCAGAGGAAAATTAATCCTTTTGCAAATTGGCAAGGTCAAAAAGGAGGCCCCTGACTTACAAATATTGAAATTCTGCACAGCTAAAATCACCCATGAAGTTTGGATAGACCAAGGCAAGGGATATGAGACTGGAAGTCACAAGATTAAAACCTTAGATAAGCAGTCTGCATCTACATCTACATCAACCTGCTTGTGTCTAAACACTGCTCCCTACAATTTCAATGCCATATGAGGTACTGTGGCCTCCAGGTCCAGTGACGGCCCTGTGATCCACCTGCATTGGTCAGCAGAGAGTCTCTCCATATGTGAGATATCTCTGCTTTCACTGCAGAAATGGGGTGTCATATTCCTTTTCCTCCACTGCAATCTGAGAATTTTTTGTTGTGTCCTAAATTAAGTTTGAAACACTGAACTCTAGAGAAAAATGGCTTCAGTACTCCTCAGCTTGCTCAGAAAAAACACTTGGCATTTTGAAAGCCCACTCTAACAGCAAGACAAATAGCTGAGGACAGCAAGGAGTAGAATGACAGTGTGAAGATCAACAGTCCTGTAAATTATTTCCAAGATACTCATCACAGAAACCAGCAGCTTAATGCTTATGTGCATAGATCTGCGATGTCAATCTGTGACATGCAGCCATGGCTTCAGAACATTAAAAAAAAAAAAACATTTTCCTGGAGTTGCATGACAAACTCTCTTCAGCTACTCAGCATGTACTCCCTGAGCTGTAAGCTGGTC
Source organism: Calyptomena viridis (assembly GCA_013390005.1). Lineage (NCBI taxonomy): Eukaryota > Metazoa > Chordata > Aves > Passeriformes > Eurylaimidae > Calyptomena > Calyptomena viridis. The sequence goes on along the minus strand of WEIV01014164.1, from coordinate 7,145 downwards.
TGACAGCAGAGAATTGGTTGGTTTAACAGCATGAAGTAAATGCTCATGCTCTCATCAGGGGACATATTTTTGTGTATACTACTACATAGAATGGATTGCACAATGAGAACTCTGTTGAAAGGTATGTTGGTGCCTTGATAAGGTGGATGGTTTTGAATATCCTGCATAGAGCTAGGACAGGCAGTACACCACTAACAGAAATTTTAAAAGTCACGGTTGTGCAGCAAGCCATCACCAATGCATAACTTCCATGAAGAGGTGCTACTGCTCTGGGGATCTACAGTGCTGATTTGCCATACTTGTCTTTAAGTGTACACTTGCCAGGTGTAATTAAAAATAGTAAAGAAATTCTTTGATGCAAATACATAAGGCCATGGTATTTCCTATTTGAAAGTGAATTGAGTATTTCTAGGCAGAAGAATGGTTCTTTCTATGGCAAGTGCTTCAATCCATAATTTCTTGTGCATTATTTCAGATAGCCAAAACATGCTATGGTCACTGCAGCTTTTCTGACTTCCAACAAAATGCTTAGTCATTTATTCTGTTCTAAGGTCTTAAATCACATGCTCAAGTTTCACATCAATTAATTTTGGGCAGAGATGTTTTACAAGAGAATGTAGTCACAGGACAAGGGGGAATGGCTTCAACTGAAAGAGAGTAGGTTTAGATCAGATATTAGGAAAAAACCTCTTTACTCTGAGGGTGGTGAGGCACTGGAACAGCTTGTCCAGAGAAGTTGTGGATGCCCCATCCCTAGCAGCATTCAAGACCAGGTTGAATGGAGTTCTGAACAACCTGGTCTAGTGAAAAGTGTCCTTGTGCATGGTGGGGGAGTCAGAACTAGATGATCATTGGGGTCCTTTCCAACCTAGACCATTATATGATTTTACATAAGTTAACATTTTTCTTTATAACACTTAAAGAGGCTTCTCTAAAAGCATAAACACATTACCAGTGTCTTCCGTTTTTTGCCTCTGTGATAATAGAGTCTACGAATTGTATTTTCTGTTCATGTGGCAGAAAATTGTTGAAAAAAACCATATTTTAGAAGTTCATCCTCGTTTCATACCACCCATTTAATTGTGGCATTCCCTTGTCTACTGATACACTGGCTGTGTAAATCCATCCAGCCCTGGCTTTTTTATAGTTCATTACTACCAAGATCTCCACTGTCAGAGACTACTGTCAGTTGTGACCAGTCCTTGCTTTTAAAAATCATCTTCTGTTGCTTTTCAGAGAGTGATGGGAACATAATTCACCATGGCTTGGAGTTAAACCTAGTGAGAGACTTGAGGTTAGAGTTTGCTGTATTTTTCTTCTAGTAAGCCTGTTGCAGCCCTTTCTTTTGGTTTCACACAAGTACTAGCCTTGCCATCATTACAGAATCACAGAAAATGCGCAGTAGGAATGCACCCAAAAGGATCATTGAGTCCAACTCCCAACCCTGCACAGGACCATCTCCAAGAGTCACACCATGTGCCTGAGAGTATCATCCAAACACTTTTTGAACTCTGTCAGGCTTGGTGCTGTGACCACTTCCTTGGGGAGACTGTCCCAGCACCCAACCACTCTCTAAGAGAAGAACCTCTTTCTAATATCCAGCCTAAACCTCCCCTTACACAACTTCAGGCCATTCTCTCTGGTTCTCTCACTGGTCATCACAGAGAAGTTGTAACTGCAATGAGGTCTCCCCTCAGTCTCCTCCAGACTGAACAGACCAAGTGACCTCAGCCACTTCTTGTGGAGCTTCCCCTCAAGGCTCTTCACCATCTTTGTTACCCTCCTTTGGAAGGTCTCTAACATCAGGTCTTTCCTGATCTTTGCAAGTATGTGATGCACATCTTCAGAGACTTCTCCATTCTTTACATGCATGAGACTATTTCAAGAAAAACTAGAACTTTTTCTCTGAATAATACCATAGCTTGAAATCTGTCTTTAGCTTGTTTGAGCCTTACTTGTACAGGTGAAAACAGAATTTTAAATCAAATTGATTTCCAATTCTAGTGATCCCTGAGCTCCCACATGCAGCAACTTGACTAAAGTATTCACAAACACTCTAGGAATGGTTGCATGTGGGGTTGGTATTAAAGGTAGAGATATTATCAAATGCACAAAAAAACTTCAAGACCATGTTGTTCAAAAAACTAAAGTGCAGAAGTGTAGAATTAAAAAAACTCTGTAAGAACTGCTTGCTTTGGGGTTTTTGTGTGTGTGAAATGTCAAGAGTGTCAGACTTCCATCTAGAAAAATGCCTACAAATGCCAAAGGTTGCATTACATTCCTATGCCTTTCTTTAAAAAATATTCAAACTACTCTAATGACCTACTTGGCATATTCTGTTAGTTCACCTGGTAGCTCTCTGATATCAGCATTCCCAGAAGAGCTGAACACAGCCCTCTTAATTTTTCAATCAAACTGTCCTCATCAAAAATCCTTTTCTGAACCCTTTCATGTATTTTGGTTTCCTTTAGAAGTTTGATCAGTGTATAAACTCTTCACAAGGTTGGTAGAGACAGAAGTTTTCCATCTTTGCTTGTACTTAACAAGCAGTTCTACCAGTTGCTTTGTCCACCAGGTGTTCTCTCTCTCTCTCATTGTCCCTGCACTGTGAAAGGCAGATATAGGGTAATAGAGACTGATTATTTTACTTCAAGTGTCCCAGTTCACTGAGAATTGACTTTTTGAATGCCACAGTGAATTCTCCCGGTAATATTCAAGAGACATTGTGCTGGTTTTCCCTTTCATGTTAGAGGGGATTTGCAGTATAGCTAAAAAGGTTCTATAAATGGAAGTTTGCTTGCTGCCATGTTTTATAAATAATATTTATATATAAATATTTATATATAAAAAGCAAAGTGATATCCTTAAAGCTAAAAAGGGGCAAGAGTAGTGAATCTGAACAGGATATGGAGATTAGCATCTATAATCCTAACACTGAATATCTATAGCTGTAAAAATCAGAGAAGTGCCAAATACAGACCAAAAGCTGTTTGTGCTGTTGTGTCAAGAATCTAGGTATGTACACATTTCCTGAGGTCAGACCTAAGCTCATCTTCAATCTTTTAGAAAGGTCTCAACCATCTCAAGTGAAAACTCAAAATCTTAAATGACCATTTTTATTTGTGAGATAACATCAAGTTTCCAAAACTAAAATGATAGAAGAATCTTCAGAGAGGAAAGACGGGTGTAAACACAGGATTGGTGGGGAAAACAGAATAGAAAAATACTGATTTTTACTAGCAGTCAAGATTTAAATAAAACTTGTGGAACTAAAATTCAGAATAGAAATAAAGTACACTGAATAGAAACATTCATTAAGAACTTGTGAAATTTTCAAGGCACAGTGTTGGTGATGGAGATTTGAAATCAGGGTGTCTTTTTCCCAAGATTATAGCCTACTGGAACACAAAACAACTTGGATAAAATCTAGTCAGACACTTTCCTGCAGAGAATGGCTATTCCTTCTGCCTATGTAAGTGGGAAATGCTAAATTTACCTTTACAATTGAAAAATTTAGGGATTGTTTTACCTCTATGCAGCATTTGGTCATAAGCATTTTGCACTAAGAATCAGAGAACATAAGAGTCAAAAATACTTCCTAAAAGGCTCTGAAATACCAATTCATTGCATGAAGAATAAGAATCATCAAAAGAAAAAGAAATACAGATATTTCTGTTCTCCTTACTGATGTCCTTATTAAGCATTTAACTTTTTCCTTGAAAATTTTATTTCAGATTTAGGATAAAATAGTGAGTACTGAAGAGAGTTTGAGAGAGTGAAGATAGGCAGCACGTAATCCTTGAATAGTATCTCAGATTTGCCTCTGAAATTTCCTTGGGAGAAGTAAAAACAAAAGATAGTTACTAATTCCTGATCACTATGATTACTGCTTTTGAGAATGCTCAAATATCACAAGATATGAAATCGAGAAAAAAAAAACGAAAACAATTGGAAATGACACAAAACAAGATAATACCAGTGCAAAGTGACTAAGAGGGGACCAAATCAGTGTCTATAGATCATGAAAAGTAAAGAGATGCAATGAGAAGAAGGGACACTAAAAAAACATATATATAAAAGTGGATCAAGACCTTCAGAGGCTAAGAGCTTTAAAAGGGAATTTTTGAGAAATTAAGTAGTGTTAATTAAGCAATCAGAAAGATTCTTCAGAAAGACAATAATAGGAAAACAGAAAATTTTAGATAGATTTCAAGACATATAGATTTAGAGGATATATTTTTTGAGTCCTTTTGAGACATAGAAGATTTAGCTGGAAGCTAAATACTGAAATAAAAAATTAGACAGCTCTGCTTTTTTCTATAATGTACATCCTGAGTGTCTTCACAGGTAGGCTTAAGAAAGGTAATGCTTAATAATGGCAGGAAAAGACAAATAATAAGGTGAACACTAATGATGAGAAGTTTCATTTCCCTAAACTTATCAACTATACGTTAGCATAGAGATAGGTAGGTAAATGCTTTATAAGGAAGGGAAAGGACTGAGGCAAAGTTGGAGTTTGAGGAGTCACTAATACAGAGATTAGCATCAAAACTTTCACAAAAGATAATGTAAATACTAGGAAAAGAACACTGGCCCATGAAAAAAAAATAAATACATGTATAGGGAGAGTTTCAGTGCTACTCCTCCTCAAGCAATGCCCATGGTAGATTCATATCATCAAAATGTGCATATTGATGCAGAGCTTAAAACCCATACATTTGGATGCAGAGTCAAGTACTGTATTTGTGCCAGGTATTTCCACTGTATTGACTGTGGGGGAAAATCAAAGACATAGTCATAAAGGGCAAGATCAATGTTCCGACTCTACACTATCCACTGTGTGTCTCTACTGTTTTAGATGCCCCGTTGTGATGGCTTTCTACCAGTGCAAATGACGTACAAAGCAGATGAACTTTGACCGTTACTGGCATTGCATATTTTTATAGTAGTCCGGTCTGACATTAAAATAACACTATTCTTTTCAATAGATGATCCTGTTCAGAATTTTCAGTTCAGGTTCACATGGAAGCCATTTCAGAAGTGAAGGGCAGGCATTTTTACAAGGAAACATGTTGCTTAATGTATGCATTAAACACAGAATGAGCACATTTTCTTGTCTCTCCATAATATTAAATGCTTAGTACAATAGTATTTCTACCACATTTCTGCTACAACAGGACATTAGGCTATTAAAATGTACTAAGAATTCCTAGCTATGGGAATCAAAGACACCCAGTCATGTCAGGTATCACACACTCTTTTGTCTAATGCCCTGAGTGACAGGTTGATTTGATTGATATGGCTTGAAGTCCCATTACAGCTAAGAATGCCAATATACAGCCAACTCTATACACAGCTGAAAACTCTTTTTTTCCAGCTCTGTTAAGATAAAACTGGAGTTTTGAGATTTTCTGTGACATAATAATTAGTTTGTAGAACCGGAATATTTCCTGTGCTTGTCATTGTTAAGATAAAATGCAAGGAGAGCAAAGCAAACTATCCAAAAACAATGTGACCCAGACTTTATGTGTGCTTAGGAAACTTATATTAAGCATAAAGAACAACCTGTAAAATTTTACTCAAGGTAGAAACAATGATAAGAGCAGGTTTAAGACAAGGAATTGACAATTCATCTTTTTGACTACTTGGAATCTGAAATCCCGCTAACAGATTTTCTGCATTTTATATATATGTGTGTGTGTGAATATATATATATGCACACATATAAATACATATACAAACACACACATCTATAGTTCATGTGTTGGTGCAATATCTATGAATTGTATGGTAACCATTTTTTATTAAGTCAATATTTTGATGCTTATTAAAATACAGGGAACTTTCTAAGTCAACATAATAAAACTCATCCTTACAGAGAAAATTTTGGTTTGCATTGTTCCACCTAAAATGTGGGATTTTCTGTAAATTACAAGCCTGTACTTTCCTCATTAGAAGATGATGTGGCAGACTCATCTTCTACACATAAACTTGTCTTCCTTTCAGAAGTTAAGAAAAACTCATACAGAACACAGGCTTTGTCAATGACCCCTCCAAGGCTTTCCTCCTAATCTTAATAAAAATTGACAATCCTTGTAAAAAAAAAATGCATTTTGCACCACTTTGAATGTTTTCATATCTCTACAAGGCTGGATTACTGAATTCTGAAGTACTGGACATGCTCAGATTGCACCACTAACTTCAACAAATACAAAAAGTGTCCTTTTTTTATGAGATCTTGCTTTGACTTATCAAACTTATTTGTGTAGAAGGTAGCTCTCCCTAACTAATTCTAATAAATCACTGTGGAGTAGCACAGTATCGTATGCTTCACATGGTGACAATTTTGACATTTACAGTTGACATTGACATGTCATTGAAATGTCATTGACATTGACATTTACAGTTACAGTAGCTCTATGGAGGACTACCTGTCCTTTATGACGAATAACATGTAAAAATCTGCAACTTATTAGTTTTATAGTCTTATTCAACTTTATCAACCTAGGTCATCTAAGCATTCACATAGCGCAGGCCATAATCCTATAACTAATCATTCTCCCCATTTGAAAGACCTTTTATCTGTCTTCAGTAGCTTGCTTCCAAAAACCCACTGCTTTGTTACCTCCTTCGTAGCTGAAATTAAAAGTCCCATCTCTGTCCTGTATTTTTTATTTATTCTTAGAGATTGCCTCAATCTGTCTCTGGGTGTCAGAAAACCACACTCTGCATGTCATGAGATCTATCCTGGACACCTATCAAAAGAAGCTGCAAATAATAACCTTACAGTCATCTACCATAGCTTGCAAAATCAATNTTTTTTGGGTATAAGATACACTTTTATAGTGTATAACAAAGTAATAAAGTTATGCTTGATGCTAATTTTTTTTCTTCTTGCCTTTCTCTGTCCCTCTCTCTAAATAATGCCATGCAAAAGACCTAGGAAATGAGAGCCTGTCAAACACAGTCATGCTTCAAAGATCTTCACAGGAATGAGCTCTTTATATACAAACCTGCACAAGTAGCATCACTGTNTCTTTTTTTTTTTTTTCTTCCACTAATTAAATCAGTAGACCTAAATAAACCCGTACACTTGGTGAAGAACAATAATGGCTGAAAGCTCCTCCCTGGATGCTGAAAACTGT
>WEIV01014161.1:51676-114090 GCA_013390005.1 Calyptomena viridis | reverse complement strand
AGAAACTCAGAATTTAGTTGTTCTTCTATTGTTGGAGCTTGCTTTTTAATTCATGTGTGGTAAAACTAATTAAGTGATACATTGATAGTTTCAAACTATGATTTATTTTCCTATGTATTTGAAACAAAGTCTTTATGTTGGTGGTTTCATTTGCCAGATACCGTTGTTATCCTGGGGTTGGAAAATGAAAAATCTATATTTCCAAGCTTATTCCATAAGGAAAGTATATTTATAAAATAAAAGCTCAGTTCCTGCTTTCATCTCCCATTCCAGAAGTTGGAGACATTAAGTACAATGCCAAGTGATATGGGATGCTCTATAAAAATGTGATAATTAAAGGACAGGCATGAATAGAGAGCTCTGCTTTATTTTTTGACTCTGAATTGAGAAGGGGGCCTTTAGAGCTGAGCAGTTTTCCTATCTGTACATCACTAAAATAGCCTCAAACAACAGGAAGAGACAAACTTACTTTTGTATGTGTGTTTTGTAACCATTTTGGTTTTTCTTAGCAGTGACAAGAAAAAATATCTTGATGGAGAAAATGTGATTATTTTTTCTTCTCCATATTTTAAAAAGAAGTACTCCTCATTCTTGAAGCATAAACAAACAATTCAACAACAAAAATTCAGCTGATTTTCTTCTGTCTTTTTTAATCTCTACAATTACTCAATTTTATGATAGCGTGCTATCACCGTTAGTTCCTTCTAAAACTTTACAGACTCTTTGAAGTAATCAGTATGAGTTTAGGAGTCACATGCATAGCCACTTAAACCTGTGAATTATGATGGAGGAATTTCTATTAAACTTTATGATGGGTAGATAAAGGCTTGTAAGATTTTCAATTAACCTGAAGGATTAAAGCATTACAGCTATTGTTTCTGTTTTGTGAGAGGTGAAGAAATGGTAACCTGTTCTTTAGATATGGGTAGTATTTAAGCAGGAAAATCATTCTCTTTTCTTAGTACTTTGGGAATGAAATTACTTGTGGGGTTTTGATAGATTCCCAAATAAAGGAAAGAACAATACTTTACCAGGACCTGCATGGAGGATACTGGAATAAATAGATATAAGTATCCTGACACTGGAAAATAGGTGTACCAAACTAGTACTTATTCTGGTTGCTTATGCATGCAGTATGCATAACAGGTTAATCTGAGGCAAAAAGCCAGAAGGATTAAAAATTTGGGATGACAGGGCACGAAGAGCCCCAGGGTTTTGTTCTGGTATTTCCTTTTTTTTTGTCTTTTCTTAAAGTTAGTGTATTTTATGTGACAAAGAAGCTTCTCCAGGAAGTGACCTGATACCTCAAGTGAAAAGAAATCTTCTCTTCAGCTGATGGAAGGAAAACTTTGTTTCTTCTGGACACTGAGTGTTCTGCTCTGATCTGTTGCAGTCCTTAAGGAGACATTTAAAGTATTACAAAGACATTGAAAAGTATAAATGCTTTTTGGGATTGCTGTCAGCTCACACAGTGACTTACAGGTGTGGAACTAGAGACTAGAGGAAGGTTAGAGGAGTGGGAAATATTCATTGTAAATAAATAATGAAAGGCTGTGATCAGAGAAATTAAAATGTTTGTAAACAGAAGAAGGACGTTGTTATGTAGAAGAGTGTGCTCACTTATGTCTATAGCTGTGTATGAGTTTGTTGTACTGGAAGAGAAGAAAACAGAATATGGAGCATAACTTAATCTGATTAAAAAGTTGAAAAGAAATAATGACATGAGAGAACAGTATAAAACTTATAAAACTATTTTTTTTAATATTGGCAAAATGCTCCAGGGGAAACAAATATGAAAACCAGAATTAAATAGGGCATTGAAGGTGTGCAATAAATATGTAAGTGAGATGGAGTGGGTTAGCAAGAATGTAAACCAGAAATTGTTTTATATTACTCTATGAATTCTGAGAGGAGCAAAAGAAGACATTCTCTCATTTTCAAATGGTGGGTCTCTGTCCCTTCCTATTTGCACCTCCCTGCACTGTTTGATAACACCCTCTAGATGGTGATGGGGGATCCCAGCATGTTGAGTTTCTCCTGACTCCATGAGTCAGGATAGATGTGTGGTGTGGGTTTGTTTTTCTTTTTTTCCTTTAAATATATTTAAAGTTATTTTTGAGAATGTGTTGGCATAATTGTAGGTGGTGTTTGAGCCAGTGTAGATTTAAACACTCAGATGATAAATACAGTCATGAAGAAAATGGTCTAAGTAAAATCCTTTACTTAAAACATTGCATGGATACTGTAGCCTGTTACTTCACAAGGAGTTATGAGCATACAGCAGAGTGTTTCTAGGGAACCCATTTCTGGTAGGGATTATGTAAATTTTGACTTGGCTTTTCTCTGGGTTCCATGCCTGTGTTTCTCAACAGCAGGACAATGTTTTAGAGCTCCACAGTTCCCTTTTCTTAGCAGAGCTGAGAGCCACTCTCTCTGCTCTCTGGTAAAGTGAAATAAATGCAGTCTTTACACCAGAGAGTGTTGGAATTTCTTTGATTTGCAAATAGTTGCAGCTGCTCTGTGTGGAGAAACTAAACAACCCCTCACCCCCATATACCTGCCAGAAGAAATGGAGTACCACAGCAAGAGTATTTTTGGCTTGTCATATGTAAGACTGGAAGTCAGTGTATTACTGTTTGAGTGAAGTTTTTTTTCCTTTCTTCTATGTTTTATTTGAAAACAGAAATCTTAGATTATTTTTTGAAAATACTGAAAGAAGTCGAGTAGTCATCCTTCCTCTTGAAAATACCAGGGTAGTTTAAAGCATTTTGCTGGACGCAAAGCATGTGGCATTATCACTTTAATAATTTTTGTGTGGTTGCTTTGGTATTGTTGCACAGGCTTAATATTACCACACATTAGAGGAATTAGCAGCCTGTCAGCTCATTTTTCCAGTTTGTAATGGTCTGTCTGAATGGCAGCCTGTTCATCTGGTTTGTCAACAGTGGTTCCAGTTCTGTGTCATCTGTGAATTGTCTATGTCATGAATGGAGATGTTAAAACAGTATGGACCCCATATTGAGCCCTGGGACACACTGCTGGTGACCAGCCTCCAGATGGACCTTGGCAGCTGCTCACGGTCTGCTGAGGCTCACAGTTCAGCCAGAGCTCATTTGACCTCACTGTCCACTCACCTAGTCTGTACTTTGTCCAGTTTTGTATGGAGATGTCCAGGGAGACACCTGTCAAAAGCCTTACTAAAGTCAGGACCAACCTGTCCACTGCTCTCCTCTCATCTGCCAAGCCAAAAATCTCTTTGTAGGAGGCTGACAGGTGGATCAAGTGTGACTTCCCCTTCATAAATCCATGCTGAAGGCTCCTGACCAAAACTTCACGTGTCTTGGAGGTTATTCCCAGGATTAATTTGCTCCAACACCTTCCCAGGGATTGAGGTGAGTCTGACTGGCTTGTAGTTCCTGAGATCCTTCTTCTTGACCTTCCTGAAGGTAGGACTGACATATTTTTCTCCCATCTCTATTTTCAGCTAAACTTACCTTTAGATCGCAATTGCCTTTCCTGGATGTAACTTGCTTGTCATTTTTGTAAAGATACTTTTAATTTAGGAACTGCACATAAAATAATACTGTTTGCCCATTTGAACTTTACTATATGTTGATCAAATCTTCATTTTAGGGTTTGAAGCAGGTTAAATTTGTACCAAATATAAATAAGATCATATGCTAAAAGTAAGGTACTATATCTTGTTAAATTTTTTCTCACTTCCACTTCATTAGCTGAAACCAGTGCAGGGTTAATTGAGAGTGGGAACTCTATTTCAGACTACCATCTTCAGAGAGTAACCAGTTTTCCTGAGAGCATCGCTTGGATATTGTTAGGGAGGACATTTGTAAAGGCCTTCCTTTGATGCACACAGGAAATCATTTATGCAAGGTTGCAGCTCTCTAATACCCATCAGTATGAAACTTAGCAACCTTCATTCTGGTCATGGAAGGGGGAGATTGGTGGGAGCAAATCAGGACATCAATCAAGCTGAATTGATTTAAATCGTAATTAAAAATGGATTATTTAAAGGAGTAGGGAAGCTTTTGCACATGATATGTTATTTTCCTGGAAAAGGCTTGGTTCTTACCATGTGGCAAAAAGTGAAAATAATTGTTTGGTAAGTGGTGTTAGTCCTTTGTGCTAAAGTAAACATTGTTTTTTGCATGTTTAAGCAATTATACAGCTTAACACAAATATACCTGGTTTTTAATATTTACACATTCTCATTGTAGAAAATAATGATTGATACATTTTCTCTTACCAGCTAATAATTAATTTTTATTTGGGACATGTGCAGTTGCATTTGGATGGAAATTTGAATTCAGTTATAAATACAGAAACCAAGCATTATGCACTTTTCCCCCAAAACATAGTCTACATTTAAAACTATCAGAAAAGACTAAACAAAGGCAGTATCTTTGTTGAAAGAACAGAATGTTTCTGGATATCATGCTCTTCTAATTTTTATAATTAATGGATATCATCTTGAGAAGGAAAGGTGCAGGTGGTTTTGCTCTGGTAAGACCATTATGATTTTCTTCTGGAAATGTTAATGCATGAAATATGATTTATGAAGTGACTAAAAGGTGTTTATATTATCTTCCATGTTTTTCAGAGAGTTATTTTGATCTATGGTTTATTACAATAATTAAGTATTCCCAGATGTTAGCAGGTGCTTGTTTTACTATGCAGGAAGTTAGTGTTCCCCAGCTTTGTTCTTTATACAACTTTGTTTTGTTGATGGATTTATGTGTTGAGTATATAATTTATTTATTTTTTTTAGATTGTGCTTACTTTGAGAGAAGAAAAAATATGAAGAAACATTCCATAGACTATCTATTTCTTGGTTTTGCTTCTTTCTTTGGGTCTTATGAGATAAGGACTGTGTACGTATGTGCAGAACTTAGAATATAGTTCAGACATCAACCCAGGCTTCGATTTGAGCTTCCTCCATTTCCATAATAATCATTTGCTCTTAGCGAAGGAAGGAACATAAATGTCTTACCATGCCTCAGACAGATTCAGACAAATTTTTATTTAAATTCATCCTTGTTTGCTGTTCTCAAGGAGACACCTTTATATTATTTGGGTCTCTGATGCCTGGGTCAGCAGGTTTGTCCTTTCAGGTCTGAGGGGCTCATCTCCCACCCAGCCTGAACAGGTGGTAGGAAAAAGGCTGCAGGATCATCTTTTCCCATTACATGAGGAGGAAACACAGGCTACCTTAGACTTAATGCCATCTGAAATTCAGACCAGTGCAGTACATCTGTTTCCTGGGACACATTGCGTGCAGTCAAACCTCAAGATGATGCAGCTGTCAGGAGGAATCAATAGTGACTGAAACAAATGGTTGCTATGACTGTTGCAACATGATTGCTTTCAGTGCTGTTTTACTGCCTTATTCTGATGATGAATTAGGACTAAGATGCTCAGGGGTAAACAAAGAATATTGGAATAAAGTGTGAATGTATGACTCTGTAAATCTAGCTCAGTATATGCAGTGTCTGAAAGGTTAATATAATATGTAAGAGTTGATGGAAGTGCTGACAGCTCACATATTAAAGTGGTTTCTGAGAGATAGCTGCAAACTTACATTGCTAACCAAAAAATCTGATTTCTTTATTTTGGTGATTTTAATGGGCAATTAAAATTAAGTTATTTTGAGAGGCAAAATCTATGCTATTTGGGTTTTGTTATGGGAGCCTTGTAACCTTTAAATCAATTTAACAGCAGTATCCAACAGTGTTTGCTAAAGCAGAGTATATATTGCATGCTTATGTTTAGGGAGTCTGGTTTGTCAGGGAGACCTTAAATTACAGGGATTCCCAACCTTATTTTGTTTGGGGTTTTTTTTTGGCTCTGGTGGTAGTGCCCACAGCATCTTCCAACTCTGAGCAAAACTGTTACGTATGTGCAGGTGGAACTTTTTTGTTACCTTGGCAGTATTTCTCATCTGCTTTGAGCAAGCTTGCTGTGGTTTAAAAATACGTTTCTCTAGTGTGTACTCTGAACTTCATAGTTAAAAAAAAAAATCTAGTGCTTTTACTTAGAATTGAATGAAACAACCAGTAAAGGAATCAGTTGCTAGAGAAGGGAAAATTATTCTACAGTTACTAAGCTTTCAGCTTGTGTCTGAAGGCACATCCTTTACCCAAACCTGTGAAGTACATTTTTTTTTGTTGAATAGGAGATTTTTGTCAAAGAATTTTTTTGGTCAGAAAAAAAAAAAAATCCCCCAAACCAGTAACATGGTTATCCTTTCGAGATTACTCCTAAATGACTCTGCAAACTGGTATGTTCCTACACACACATGCACACAATTTCATGCCCACATGCATTTGAATAATGGAGATCCTTAAAGGAAGTGATTCTTAGCAATTTCTTGACATGTGGCTTACAACATTATGTGGGACCTGTTTATTCTGCTTCCTCTACAAGCACAAAGCCTTTGGTTTTGCTGAGTACTTTTATTAAGCCATTAACAGATATGCTTTAAAACAGATAGGGTTTGTACAGACATGTTCAATACTGATGGTAGTGGTGTAGCCAAATCTGACATGCAAGAAGAACTGAGCCAATTAAATGAACAGATGCTCTTCAGATGGTGAAAGACTGTTCTAAACTCTGCTCTGGCACTTTTCAACGAGCGCGTGAAAAAGGAAATGAACGTTTTTACTGAAGAAGCAGTTAGCTTTTAATGTAAATTGTTATTATTCTGCAATGCTACTGCTGCTTCATCATCTGTCAGTAGGTCTGTTGGGGGCCAGATCCCTCCAGCTGCAGTAGTGCTGCTTGAGTCAATGTGGCTGTTCTGCACGGTTCATCTACACAGATAAAGGAGAACATGCAGGAGGAGGAGAAGATGAGTACTACTCCTTTGTCAAAGACTCATCCACTTTCTTTCCCTCCAGATTTTTGTCCTTATTGTACTAACAGTTAGTACAGAATCTGCAAAAGGAGGTTTTTTGTCGAACTTTGAACCATTGAATCATTATGCAATTTTCACATGAATTTGCCAGACCGAGGGGAAAAAAAAAAAATCTGCACATCAGTTAAGGGAAAAAATTGTAGGAAGATGATTTCTTCTTTCCAAAGAGAAAATGCCTTTGCAACGCTAGATTCATTCCACAAAGTGGCAGGTTTCATCTGGGAGTATCCCTTACTCCATAGAATCTGCCTTTGAAAGAGGAAATGCATTAGGAGATCTGTTAAAAGTCTTTTTTACATTGGGTTGCTGTAGTCTTGGATTGATATTCCATGGCAGGTGAAAACAACTTTTCCCATTTTCTGGAAACTATTGTAGATACTTAGAGCAGGGACAATTATTTTGCAAGTTTGTATCATCCTAATGTGCAGAGGAAATTGAATTTCAGTTATTCTTAAAATTTTAGAGAAAATCTATTTCAGGTTAAAGTAAGTGGATTGTTCCTACCCCCTCACCCTTTGCTATTGACATGAAACTCCTGCTTTGCAGACAAATCATATGGTTTAAGTTGTTGTGCAACATGTCATTTGAGGATGTGAATGATTATTATTTTTCACTGGGTTATTCACATGCCTACAACTCCAGAAAAGGACTTGTTGGATCAGACAGCACTTGACTAGGTTCAAGTTTATCTTTGGGCTCATATTCCAGTAGAATCAAGGATGAGTCTAATCAAAATTCCAGTAATTAAAGTACGGTCCAAAGACTGAGATGACAAGACTTTGGGGTAGGTTTTAAGTTTTTTGGGTTTCAAAAAGTTTACAAATTTTACTGCTTGAAGTCTCATTTTACTCAAGTACATAATTGGCTTCGTTTTTACCCTGTGTTGGTAACCTCTGGAAGCACAGGTGAATGCCTTGTGCATTGAGGGGGTGAGCAGAGCTGAGAGAGTTTATGATTTTAATGGAAAGAGCAAGCAGAGTCTAAGCTGATGCCAAGACAGACTTGGCAGGAGAAGAAGGGAATGGTTGATTATCAAATGGAAATTCAGGCATATTTGGGACCCTGTGTGACCTGTGAACTAATGCCCCAGCATTATACATGTAATTAAGATTTTAGTCAACAGAATAGTGTATAGAAGTTTTACCATCACTTCTGTAGAGTAGTTTGCATAACAACTATTGTTGCTTGTGAGTCACAAGTGGTAATCTTAAATCATATCAGTAAAGTCTTTATGCTGTACACTCACCATTGAATTTGATATACAGTGCACCAAAAATGTTTTACAGAAAGAAGTTTATTTACTAACAGTTTAGAGGGTTTTACATTTTTATTGCAGGTAATTTTCATTTCCCTCATCTGCAAATCTAGTCTTTAGTTATTTCATTGCTGTGTATAATTGAGAAAGGAAGATATTTCAATACTCATATAAGAAGCCTGTAAGAATTACTTGTAGTAAAATTCAATATCTAAACAAGGTGCACCAAGGATTTAGTACCTTGAAACTTTACAGGAAATAAAAAACATGTGCTCTGCAAAGGATGAAAGCTGATAATCCGAAGTACAGGATTTTAAAAATGGATTCATTACTTAAAACAGGATCATGGTTGTATTATGTTGCCTGTCCTGCTCCTAAAGTCAGAATAATTTTAGAAGAGAAAAGCCTTAACTTTTATAGTTACTAAAAAAAAAAGAAAAAAGGAGGAGCGGCTGAGTGGCTGTCTGGTTGGGGTATTTGCATAATATGATTCATTTATTTATGCCTGTGTGGGATGAAGTTTATTTGAAGTAGTTTGAATATCTAAGAGGATTTGGGAGTATTATAGGTTTAATTGGTTTCCAAGAGTCATAGCCTACATACTTTGTAGAATAGAGGTGTTCCAGAAAGATGGATGAACAGGACTTTCAGAAACTCATGTTACACAAAGCATGTAGGAAATCTCATCTGAAATTACCTAAAGAAGAAGTCACAAATGCACTTTAGATGTATTTGGATGGGAAATTAGTTTAAAAATACAGAGAAATTTGTCAGTTCCTGTATTTTATCTTCTTCTAAGTGCTATAGTAGGTTGGATTACTTATTTGGTGTCATTTTAGCCAGTTGAGCATCAGTAAAGTTTAAAAAGTGTAACACTATAGAGATTATTCAGAGCAGGATTTGTCATGGTCCAGAACATATTCATCCAACCTAATTATGCCCTAATTCCTGTTCAGTGTTTCCTTTTGACTTACTAGACATTGCATACCTGTGATTAATCACTTTACTTAGGGACAGAAGTGGAAGTGAGGCCTGATGAAACTGTACCTCAGGACTACAAAACTGCCATGAGATCTGTAAGGGCAGGGAGAAAGAGAAATGCGATTTTTGCTTGTTAGATTAGGTGGAGACCTTCATCAGACTGTCAGATCTCTGGAGACAGTACATCTACATTGTGCTAAGGCTGTGGTTAGCATGCTGTGCACAATGTTCCATTCTTTCTTTTCAAGGAAGTTGTATTTAATTTTTCTGCACAAAGTGTCCACAGTGTTTTCTGGTCTGCTATCTTGTGGGACTGCATAACACCTTATTGCTAACATGTTTGACTTGAATATCAGTGATTTTTATCTTCCACTTTGTTGTTTGCTTGGGTTGGTTTTTATTGTTGTTGTTTTCTGTTTGTTTGTTTTGTTGGTTGGTTGTTTTTTTGTTGTCCCAAGTGAAAGGCTCTTCCTTGAAAAAGCATTAAATCTACAGCTTGTGTTCAGGGCTGCAAAAAACACCCCCTTTTGCAGACCTATTCTTGAGTTTTTAATTCTGCTAGAAGCAGAACATAGAATCATACAATGATTTAGGTTGGAAGAGAACTCAGAGATCATCTAGTTCCAACTCCCTTGCCATGGGCAGAGACACCTTTCACTAGATCAGGTTGCTCAAAGCCCCATCCAACCTGGCCTTCAACATTTCTAGGCATCAACAGCTTCTCTGGGCAACCCGTTCCAGTGCCTTACCACCCTCCCACCAAAGGATTTCTTACTAATATCTCTTCTAAACTTACTGCTTTCCAGTTTAAAGCTGTTACTCCTTGTCTTCCTATCACTACGTGCCCTTGTGAAAGATCCCTTTCCAGCTCTCTCTCAGGCCCCCTTTGTGTTCTGGAAGGCTGCTGGACCGTGTCCCCAGAGAGCCTTCTCTTCTCCAGGCTGAATAACTCCAATTACCTCAGCCCATCTTTTCTTAGGAGGGGTGCTCCAGCCATTGGATCATCTCCATGGCCCTGCTCTGCAGTTGCCTCAACAGGTCTGTGTCTTTCTTGTGTTGGGGGCCCCAGAGCTGAACACAGCAACACAGGATGCGTTTGTTCGGCTGCAGTAGACTTGCCATTGAGGACATTGACCTGAAATTAAAGCTTTTTTTGGAGAAGGNGTTTGTTCGGCTGCAGTAGACTTGTCATTGAGGAGATTGACCTGAAATGTGGAAAAGCAAGAGGTTTTTTTGTTTGTATCTTTGTTTTATTGCACTTCTTGCCTGAGCATATTGGGAACCTGCCTGATGAAGATGGATGTGCTGGAACCTCAGAATGTTGGTATAAGAAAGAAGACTGTGGCCTAAGGAATTTGCTTTAGTAGTAAAAAAGCAATCTGCTTCCCGAGTGACTGCTTTTCTACCATGGGATATGCAATTTAAAAAAAGACTGTTCTACTTCATACAACTGATAGAGGGTAGGAGAGAAAGGGATTGTTTTCTGAACATGTTTGAGATGGATACCTTTCAATTTATATTTGTGTTTCCTGTGGGAAGATCAATAGTAAGTTTACCAGGAGAAGGGCCAAAACATGTTGGAAGGCATTTTTAGTTTCCACTTACCTGGTTTAATTCCAGAAAGGATTATGTGTGTTAGCATATCATCAAGTCTGTTTTGGAGATCTCTGTCCTGTAAAGTCATTAAATAGTTACACAGGATTTTAGATGATCAGTGTTTTAAAATTTCTTCTGTATTTAGTTTGCTTATTGAAGAAATAAAAGTTAAAAAAAAGTTAATTTCAAGCTGATTTATAGGAAGACCAGGCTGTTTCCTTTCAGAATTAAGCTTAGTTTTCCTGCTGTCATATTCTTTCTGTAATTACTGACTCATGCAGGACTCTTAAGATGCCCTTTGTTGACAGCTGAGAGGTATATTATACATTCAAACAGCCCTCCAACTTTTTAATTTGTAACAGCATGGGTCTACTTGAAACAGCCTTTTCAGGGAAACAAGTCCAATATCCTATTCTTTATCTTGCCTTCACCTTCTCTACTCTTACTGGTGAGATGCTAAATTATTATTTTTACTCATACTGTAGGAGATTCTGTGATTGTATAGAAGTGCACCCTGAAACGTTCTCTTCACTGGGAGGAGCACTCTATGACATACAATGCAGTAAGAACCATTCCCCTTTAGAAATTGCATTTTTAGGTTTTTCAGTTGTCCTGATTAAAATTTGTCTTCAAATGACTTTATATGTATTTGAAACACATTAAAACATTAAATTCAGTGGTACATACCGTGTATCTTGCATGACTTCTCTGTGGTTATGAGCATTTTTCAATAGGAGGCAGCTGTTACTGTGACATATCATTAAAAAAAAAGTTTTTGCTAAATACTGCAGGATAGATAAAGGAAAACCAACTTTTTTCCTCTGCTTCTGCCAGTGTTCACCTGTATCACCTTCTTCTTTTGCCCTGAAGTAAACCAGTATTGATAGTGAAGCATCATTTCTGAATCACTGGTGTGAGCATCAGATGTAACTAGTTAGGAGCCAATGCTGTTCATATTTTATGGTGATGGAGAAAAGTGAAAGCTTTGTGAATAAAATTCAGATATGTTCCTTGCACTTCTGTGTGAATCTGTTTAGAGGTGTTGGAGTAACAAACTACAAATTAAAAACCTGTTGCTATTAGAAAGGAGAAATACTGTATTTTCCAGTCCTTCAAGCAGTGAAGTCATAGGCATCATACAGGTTTGTGTTGTGCTTAATATTTAATCCCACAGTTGTCAGGAGTGCAGCCAAGATGAAATGTAAGTAACGAAAAGCATTGGGATATGAGGAGGAGATGACCTTCCTGAAGATATTGTATGTTTCAGTAATATCAGTGGAAGTCTTGAATCTTTCCAGTTTCAGTCTCTTTATTCTCTAAAAAGAAAGGTCAAAGAGAATGTAGTAGAAGTTACTCAGGAACCCAAGTAATAGAAGCCGTGACTTCTGTATGAGGGAATACTAAAAAAAAATTTAAAAATCACAATATGTACGACTGCAGTTTTGAAGGATGGAGTAAAAATAGTATCTTGTCAGCTCCGTGTGATTTCCATAGCTGTGAATTAAGGTGTCATTCCTTAATTTCAGTGGGAGTTTTTACTTAGATCACCTAGAAATCTTAAACATGAGTAGGACAAAATTATGAAAGGAAAAGCTTAATCCAAATGATTTTTTCTGCTTATCCTATGCCATGAAACAAAACGAAGGGACTAATTGAAATACAAGCATGATACATTTTAAGTAAATCAGGAGCATTGTTCCAACACACAGCTAGCAGGTGGTGTCTGTTTGAATGGCCCCTGCAGTTTCTCTACCATCATATTGCTGTACAAAAAATTGCTGAGATATTTTGTTGTAATAGGAAAGGAACATTGTTGTGTCGCATTTTTTTCCTGATAGTACACAGGCTGCCAGTGAGCACTCAAACCTCATTTTTTAAAATTGCTGTGAATATTTGTACTTTTGCCAGTTAATCTGAGAGTAGGAATGCCAATGAGGGAAATAAAATATGGAAAATAATGCTGTGTTTTATATAGCACCTGCCATACTCTAGAATATTAAAGCACTTACTAAATAGATGCTGAGATGGATAAAATAGGACAGTGCCTATAAGGAAATACATCACTGGCTAAACTTCCAGCAACATAACTGGCATAAAGCCATAAGCACCATTAAAACTGCTACTGAAAGAAAGACTTGGCTAGATCTCTAAGGAATAAGCCCCTATTATGTGTTTCATTATAAAATTGGTGATAATGATCATAGCAATTATAACAAACCAAAACAAGACTAGAAAGACTTTAAGTTACTGACTGGTCTAGCCCCCACAGCAGACTGAATTTTACACCTGCTTTTTTTAGCACAGCTGTTTAGAAATCTGCATGAAGTAATAAAACTACAATGGGCCCAAGACCTCTCTTACAATATGTCACTGTATTTGTAAAAAGACTTCTCCTTGTAACTGATACAAATTTTTCTAACTTTGGTTTTGGTGGGTGAATTGCTGTGTGTCCTACCTAGGGTACAGTAGAGACAAGGTTATTCCATGTAGTGTGCTACTTTCTGTCAGATCTGATGATGGTGGAAGCGCCTTTAATTTGTTAACTCTCCAGGCTAAAGAGTCCTAGTATATTCAGTCTACATAATTCCTTCTTTGAGACTTGTGGTAGTTTCTGTTACTGTCTTTGGACTCTTTGAATTGCTTCATGTTTTTTATAAATGCTGTGCCAAAAATTTGACTCACTTATTCCTTCCTTCTACACAGTAGGACAGGAGTACTTCCTATTTTATGTGATATATATTCCTATTTATATTCCTATATGATGACTTTTTTTTTTTTAAATCACATTTTGAGCTTATATTGAGCTCATGGTCTGTTTCAACCCTTGATTCTCCTCTGAAGAAGCTGCTGTTTAGCAGCTAACTTGCAGTGCTATAGGTGTGCAGCCGACTTTGCCAAAATATGGAAACTTGCACTTACCGCTGACAAATTGTTCTGTTGATTTTTCTGACCACTTCTCTATTTTGACAGAATAATTTTGAACTCCTGCCCTATTATCCAAGATACCTGCAGTGTTGGCTCTTGATTCTCAGCAGATTTAAGTGTGTCCTCTGTTCACTTACATAGGTTGCTAATGAAAACACTCCCTGAAACTAGAACAAGTTCAGATTCTTGCAAAATCCCACTCAGTACCCCTTCTTGGTTTTGATAGTGAGCTACTAACAATTTTTTGGCATCATGAAATCAGCAAATTTAGCCTTCATTCACTAGTAATTTCCTGTAGAAAATAACTGCTTAAGAAAGCACATGCGAGGGAGTCATTTGCCTTTTCTTTGGTAATACAAGCTGGAAAGTGTAAAAGGGAAATTAGGAATGTTGTGGTTTCTGACCTGTGCTATTCTATCCCACTGTTTCTCAATGGGATAGAATGAAAGTTGAAACTTTTAGTGATCTTATGGTGCATAAGAAAGAAGTAGGAGTAGTTATTCGTATGTGCAAAGTAGGGCTTGATTATTGAGAAAAGATCTCATAGAACAAAAAAGAAAAAAAAGGTGGAGGTGCTTGTTTGCACAGTAGTATATTACTGGTGATGTCTTGTTTGCCTGTGGAATTGAAACAAACACTGATTAAGATGAATCCAAGTCTGCTGATATTTACACTAGTTGCCCATAGGTTGCTAATAATAAACTTGTGGTTTTTGAGTGAAATAGTAGCAGTTAGCATGACAGTTGTACCGAGTGCACTAAATTTGATGCTTATGGAACTTAAACTGAATAAAGTGTGCATGCCATTAGGATGGAGATAACCTGGTGATTATTTGAACAGTTGAATGCAGGGCATTCATATGGAGATGTTATTCACACAAAGTATTGTTGAGTGTACCTGGTATGTCAGAAGACTGTATTTTAAAGTTCTCAGTAAACAGATTTGAGTTCAGGTCTTAAACTGCAAATTCCTGCTGTATGAGATATGTCTAGTGCAGAGTTTAGGCATCAGAACTGTACATGATTTTATACAAGTTGTCTTTACAAGGCTTACCTGCCAATGAGTTGGGTGCCACCCTTCTGCAAAGTGGTGAATTTCATCCTTAAGTGGGAATGTATCTCATCATCGGACATA
Organism: Calyptomena viridis; assembly: GCA_013390005.1. Taxonomy (NCBI): domain Eukaryota; kingdom Metazoa; phylum Chordata; class Aves; order Passeriformes; family Eurylaimidae; genus Calyptomena; species Calyptomena viridis. The sequence continues at coordinate 99,268 of WEIV01014161.1, read as the reverse complement.
TGAGAAGATATCTTTCTGTTATTTATTCCTCAATTTACAGCAAACTTAGAAAAAGTGCAACAAGAAGTGCATCAGGTTAAAAGACCACTGAAATTTATCTCTTCTTTTTCTGATGAAACATTTTGCTTTATTGATTTCATGTGGTATCAAACTAAACATAATAGCAGAGAAGTCATTTGAAAGTATAAAAGAGACAGTAAAAGAGCTTTCCCTAGTTTGCTACTTTGTTGTGAGAAGAAGCTGGCTTTAAGACTTTAAGGAAAAAAAGTCTAATTGAGTGCTTTATAGTTATTTTATTTTAAATTCATGTAGTGCTAAAGAAGACTGAATGCCCACAACAGGTCTATGACAGCAGTGATAATGCAGGAAATTACTTTTCCCCTGCTTCTATCTTAATTAAATAGCATCAGCCTAGAAGCAAGAGGTTGTAATTTTTTTATTATTTTTTACTTTCCTGTCTGTCTATACACAGTATTTGATCTGTACCCTGTAATTATTAACAGAGATGCTGATTGTAATAGTGTGTTTTATACATGATTTTGCAGTAGTCTGTGACTGAAGGCCCCTTCACTGCATGTAATTCTTCTTTAACTGGTGTTGAAATGTTAACATCATGCCTTGATTGCTTTCCTTTCCTTTGAGCTGTGTTTCTTGGTAGCTCTGTAGTAAGAAGTAAATGAGAATTGAAAAGACAGACTTCAGTTTCATTCTGCTTAAATTCCAGTCTTCACATCTCTTTGGTAAACTTTGCTATGCCTTTGAAAAAAAAGAGTTCATTTTTTGTGGCATTGCTCTTCAGCTTTGAAAAAAACTTAAACATTCCTATCCAGTCTATTGATCCTTATTTGTCAAGACTCTTTTCTGGGGTGTCAAGGAATGAACTACACAGTGAAGGCAATCAGCAACTCCTTGAGTCAATCTAATTACTCTACTGTGTCTCCCAGCAGATGACAGAGAGAAGAATTGGAAAAGGAGAGTTTTCAGCCCAGATGCCAATGAGTGCATTGTAGTGGCAGAAAATTAAATGCCATAAAGGTCCAAGGTGGCAACTTTAACTCTCAGAATCAAAAAAACTTCATCCCAAGGCTTTTCATCCTTGGCTTAGTTACCTGTTAGATGTTATGGAAAAACCTCTCAACAAACTTCAGTTGTTTTACCATGTCTAAAGAAATGTCAAAGGCAGCAACTGGGCGTGCAGGGTTTTATGGTGGGTTGACAGAAAATGATTGTTATTAAAAAAAAACCCCAAAACATACACCAACACCCCTTCCCCTGTCCCAAATGCCAAACAACAAAAAAATGATGGCACATGATTTAGGCTGAATGATAAAGGATCTGATAATTTAGAGAATGATTTTCAGCCCTTATGTTATTCACTGGAATAATGATTTATCTTCATGTGAGTAATTTTTTTTTAAACAGTATTTGGTGTTCATGTTGGCTTTAGTTAAGAACAGACCCCAGAGCAATCTTAGAAATGTCTGGGGTTTCATGTGGTTAGAACAGACTAGAATTCTGCAACATCATCCAGCTGAGCACACATCTTGGTGTGGCTGGAGGGTGGTAGGGGTAGGAATATGTAAACAACTGGAAATGTTGAGTTGTAATTTACAAATGTTAAATTACAACATACAGATTTATTTTAGAGGCATGGAAGTTAGATGTTTACAATGATGCATAGAAATCTTTGTAGTTTTGAGTACGTGTTTTTGAATGAATTGTGAGTTCACATTTGAGCATTCAGGAGATTTGTAGATATATCAGGTTCATCAGACATGATGAAGATGATTTTGTTTACTTGGCTCAGAAGTAAAGTCCATATTCATATTTTAGTGTTGCCCAGAAAATGAGATGATCTGCTATGCTAGGCCAGATTTTGTTATATCAAATAGCAAGCTGGGCAAATTTCCTGTAATTCTTCTGGTTCTTTGAGTATACATAGAGTAGTAGCATGAAAATAAAATTAATATTTTTTAAAGGCCCAGTAGGGTAATAACTACAGAGAAAAATACCCCAGAATAAAAACAAAATCAATCCCTATGTTGGTTACATGATAGCCTATACTTGGGAGATTGGACCTTTGAACTAGCAGGTAGAGAATAAAACAAGTCTAAGGCATAATTTTTATTTAATAGCTGTGAGCATTGGTCCCTGGAACTCTGGGAATTTAATATAAAAGGTTCGTAATGAAAAAATGTCAGTACGTGTCATAAATTTGTGGCTGTCTGAGTTGGATGTTGTGTAGATGCTGGTTATGTTTTCCTTTGGTGAGTGAGACCTCATTGCCCTTACCATTGCCCTTACCATTGCCCTTACCATTGCCCTTACCATTGCCCTTACCTGCAGCTCCTTATAGCAGCACTCCTTGGGTTTTAATGCATGCAAGGGAGGGGGTTGTGGCCATACATTTTACCTTGAGGCCAACTCATGGGACCTTCTCAGACCCTGTGTAGTTGATTCTGGCCTCAGCAAGTCACTGTTTCCTACTCTGTTGCACATTTGAGACTTGCATGTCTGTTCAGTAATGATTTGGTTTCAAAGCATATTATAATGCTTTCATATTACACTGTGGATTTGCTTTTCTTATGCCCTCTGGTCATGGTAAAGATTATAATGGAGGATTATTTAGCACTAATATGTGGTATCTGTCAGTACTGACCCCACATTTCTTTCTGATTGCCTATGCCAGCAGCACCAGACGTGACAATTTTCCTTTCTAGGTGTTGTATCTTTGTATTTCTTATCTAGTCTGCCTGACTTCAAGGGCTGTCACAGCAATGCATGGTGTAGGAGGCATCTTCTTTGCTGTTTTGTGACAATACAGACTCAGCAATTACTCTAATTCTTGCTCAAGTAATGTAGGTTTGAGCCTTAAAGATCTGCACATTGAGGGAGAAGGTTGTTTCAATGGGAATAACTCCATATTTCTGAACTGTTCGGCGTGGTTCCTAATAGGCAGTTTTGGCAAGATGCTTTCAAAACATTTTGATTCTATTCACAGTAACCATTATCCTTGTTAAACTGTTCATATTGCAAACAACAAAAAAATTCCAAACATGAGGAAAAAAGACAATATAATCGAAACAATTTTGGGGGGAAAAAAGTGAAAGCCAAGATGTTGAAGTACAGTGCCTTTGACTGGGGAGCTGCTGCACTAATGGGTATAAATAATGCAATACTTTTCCCATGGGGATATTGTAGAGCTTAATTGGTTAATGGCTGAAAAGCACTTCGAGATCCTGTGCAGAGATATGCTTTGGAAGAGCTGAGTGCTGCTTAATGAAAGTCTAAATGCTGCTGCATAACACTCTTCTGGATAAGTGTCAGTGTGTCCAATTGGTGTCAGTGGTGACTGAACACATGGGTCACATTATTGGACAGGTTTAACATTTGGCAGGGTGTTTTGGGAAACTAACATACATTGCTGCTTTGCTTCTTTTCCCCAATAGGACCATCTTTTTAAATGAAAATTTTAGATTACTTTTTAATGTGTAGTGATGCTTTGCCTACTTTTCAGATTTGCTTGCAATAAAAATTAGTGATGTCCCTTTAAAAACTAGGCCTTCGAATTTATTATAAAAAGAATACTATAACCAGCCCTAAAACATGTTTATATTAAAATTATATGAAAATCTGTGGATAAATATAAAACATGAAGTCTGACTGAAGCTTTTTTAATCTTTTTCTTTTGCAAGTTCCTATTACACAGAAATGATATTTGGAAATTGCTAGAACTGATTTAGATCTTCAGTCTGTTTAGGGAGTATAGACTTCAACATCTGGTTTGACGGAGTGGTTACAATTTTGTCTTTGTTTTTCTTCTTTATGATTTGCGAGGAAACCTCAAGAAGAGTGTATTTTTTTGGTTTTGTGTATCTTTATTGGTTTTGGTTTATTTGGTTTATTGGAATTGAGTTTTCTGAGTTTGGTTATGTGGTTTGTTTTGTTATGTGTTTTATTTTCAATAATGAAGTGGCTTTTAGCTAACATGCTACATGGTAAGAAAGTTTATTTGCAAATATCACTAGAAGAAATGTCTTGGAGGAATCAAGACTTGAGAACATGAGTTCTAGACTTAAAGCAGCTCATAGTCCCTTTTACGAGTTAGTACCTGTTATTACTAATTCTGAGTCTGATTAATTTTTTATTTAAATAGTCCCATTCATTAATTTACTGTTTTCTTCCAAAGCTTATGAGTGTAGACAAGCAAATGAAAGCAATTTTAAATTTTTTTCCCATCCTCTTTTTTCCTTTTTAAGTGCTCAATTTGTACTACCCTAGCTTGGCATCTTATTGCTAGCCTCTTTGTGTGGCTGCCAAGGCTTATTGCATAATTTTCTTGACAAATGGCTTAGTCATTAATATTTCAGCCTTGTTCCTACCAACCTCAGAGAAGTGGTATGCCCCAGGCAGGGAAATGTAGTTTCTTCCTTAGAAGCCTTCTAATCTTTTCCTTAAATGCCTTGTCAGAGCCTGTAACAGATAAATGAGGACAGTGCAGTTCAAACTAGAGATGACTTATTTGTACACACGTGACTGTACATTTTCTAACGGGGAGATGTTGGACTGCAGTGGATTCTGCACTGCAAACATCTGCGTATTGTACTCTTTATCCATACTGAAGTCTGTGAGACTTACTGATTCTCAAGTAAAATCCATAGAGATATTTGTCTTTGTCTTTCTTTTTTTGATTGGCTGCTGAAATATACACAGTCCTTATGAAGGCTCTGTCTGTTCACACTTTCATTATTTCTATAACAGAGACAGACCAAGAAATGATATCACAGCTGAGTTAGAGTTTGAGTTGAGATCAAGATCACATCACAGCTATGTCAGAGGTGTGGAACTCTGGTGATACTTTGGCTCAAGATGATAGCAGTTTTGTGAAACTGATCTCTTTAAAGCTTGATGTGACAGAAAATTGATGTGACACTAAACTTACAATACTCTTGCTGCTACTTAGGGTTGAAACATTGTAAGAAAAGTTTGATGTAAATATTGATTACACACTATTACAACCGTGAAATAACTTCCTGTCCAAAAATACTAATTATATTTTTTTTTCATAATAATACTTACGTTATTCTTTTAAACTACAATGTGTTGACTAGGATGTTACTAAGGAGGGCATCTGGAGATCTGTAGTAAGTCATAGATTTCCTCAGTTCTTCTGAAGAATGGAAGGAGAATCATTGCTGTGGGGAGACAGCAGGTAAAGCTGAAGACTTTTTCTTGTTTGTGGATGAACTGAGTGATTCATGTTAACTGCCTTCTCTGACATGGCCCATCAAAGTCATATGGTCTTCTTAGTATTGGGTGGGTTGGGTGTATTCCTCAGGTTTAAGTTTTCACTGCACCATGTGAGGTGTCTGGGCATGTTGAATATTTTGCAGATGAAGTTTAAATGTAGCCCATGTCTGTTGCATCTGAGTGTATAAGATGTTGCTGAGTTTCTTTCTGCCATTTCCCTGGAGGAGGCAGGCAGTCATTGTTTGGTGGATGAATGATGCCTTCAGAGTTGAAGGATATCTTCTCTGTCTACCACAGGCATCACAGAGGGCCGGGCTGCTGCTGCTGCAGTATCCAGCATTTGTGGTGGGTGTGGTTGAATATTGGAGCCATTCTGCCTTGAACTGTAAAACTAAAGCACATACTGCAGTGCGCTGCTTCACCCCACAGACATCACTGACACGTGGCAGTGCACCCACAGGTGACTTTCCCTGTGTGAAAAGCAGGGCTGAAGTTTGGGAGGTTCTGCTGTTTCTGGGGTGCAGTGTGCACCACACCTATCGCTCCCCAGACTGCAGAGCTGTTGTTTTATGGTGTAGTGTTTTGTATTACCATAATGGAAATTATTAAGACTTAAAATTAATTACTTAAACTTCCTCGGCTGTCCTTTGCACTGTTACCAAGTCTACACGTGTCCCATTCCTGGTATTTAATAACTACTTAATAAAAGATGTTACTCCTTCCTCCTTTTAAAGCAGGTTAAAGTCTTTATTGTGTAATTTAGCCCAAATGATGTAGCTAATAGTGAGAATTAAGAAAGTACACCACTACACATAAATACTGCTAATATTTAATTTCTAAAGAAATTTAGTTTTACCCATACGAAACTCTATAGGAGTAAAATTCTTGTTGGCATATACCTCTGTAGAAAATACAGATAATCGAGTTGCAGATACTGAAGGAAAACAGAAGAGATAGTGGTATTCTTGACTGCAGTGAGGATTTTATAGGTATTTAAAAGTCTGTCCCTTTCATCTGACAGTTATATACAATATGTTTTCTAATGCAGAAAGCTGTTTGGCAACATTTTCAAGGTATTGGTAAAAGAATATTCCCTTAGCAGCCAAAGGTTTTCAGATTGCATTCCATGAAAAATGGATATATGTAAAAGCAGGAGACACATTTGAGAAATTTAAGAATTGTTTTTGCATTGCCTTTTCACAGTCTGTAATTTGTAACATAATGTGTTTAAAATATGTTTCTGTAATGAGGATTTTCCCTTAAAATATGGAATCAACTATTAGCTGTTTTGTCTCCTTGTGGAAGAAGGGAAGAGCACAGGTGTGTCAGCAAGAGCTCAGGTCACAACTATATTATTTTTAGTAGTTTTGTGTGCCTTAATTATCACACACTATTGACAGTTACCACTAAAGGGCCTTATTGACATTTCTTGGGTAAATAACAAACTCTGTTTTAGTTTGTTAAAAAATAAATCAAGAAATAATTGATGTATGAATGAGAGAAAAACAGGTATTTTTTCTGATCAAGGGAGATTTTCCTTAATTTAATCAGCTGTCATGCATAAATATAGTAGTGTTTTCAATTATAGTTTCTTTCTTCTGAATTTGTTTGTTTTGTTTTTATTCATCTGGGTTTTTTTCAGTCCGACTGAAAATAGTATGGTTGGACTGTTCACCTTGTACTTCTAAATTTTGCATGTTAGAGAGTTTGGTGTCTTTACTTCCAGCCAGAAGTCTGAATTTGTTAACTTCTAATGTCAATTATGCTGTATACTTTTCTCTTTTGAAAAACTATATACTGTCAGAATAGCAATTTGATGTACTTGATTAGCTTGCTGATCACAAATTCCAGTGTGTGTACTTGTAAACCAAATTCACTGAAGTTGTCTTGAAACCTGATTATGGCAGTCTTTGAAACAGTCTAATAACAGCTTGACAGCAGAGCTACGGAGTTTGCAAGTATTTTGGCTACTGAAATGCATTTTACTTGTCTTACATATGGTCTGGAAGCATTATCCTTTTAGCAAGCAGGAAACTTACGGATAAACCTGAACAATCCTGGAGTGACACAGTTTATCAGGGGAACTAGAGCCTGTAGCAGCCTTTGGAGGACCTCACAGAGAACTGAAACTTGTTGCAGTGAAATGACATTTGTCATCATTTGCAGTATCCAGCCTGAAACTTAATGGCGAGTGGACTAAAGTGATGATTCAAAACTTTTTAAAACTGGTGCTTGCCTGGAGGTGTGTGCCCTTTTCCAAAGACTTGCTTCTCACTATGACTGCCTTAGCTGATCTTGCAGTCCTGAAGAGTGGTGGAGGTGTTGGAAGGTGTGTCTCAGAAGTATGGACCACGTTTTCTGTGCTTGCCTTCAGGTGCTCATGTATGTAAGACAGGCCATGAAATGCTGGCCTTTGTTCAGACAATAGACATCTCCTGGATTAGCATAAAAGGAGCATGATTGTTAATACCTTTTATTTCAGTATTTTAGATTATCTTACCACTGAGAGAAAGCAGGATCATGCCTTATCCCAGAAAGGTTTTTTTTGTTTTCTTTCACAATATTGAAAGCTTCAAAATGTTGCTGAAGGTGACATCATGATTAATGTATCACCATTACAGAGCAGCCAGCCAGCCAGCTTATGACATATTTTTGCTTCAGTTAAGAGAAATAACAAAATAATAATAAAAAAAAATTATTCCATATGTTTCTGAGAACTTGCTGACAGATTATTAACTATATGAGCTCCAAGTATATGAAAAAATTAAGAGCCAAATCCTTGAAGGACTATGTTATCTTGCCAGTGCGTGGTAGTGCATGCAGAATTTTGTTCCATTGGGTGTTTAGCAATCATCAGGGACATCTGATAATGTTCTGCCCTTGGAAGGTCATGTTCTAAAATGGATCTATTCTAAGTTATCTGTAAGATTATTTCAGAGGTCTGTGTGTATTACGTAAATTCAGCATGCTCAGTAAGATTGAAAGTCTATTCTGGTGTGCCACATTATATCAGCATTTTAAAATGAGCATGGGAAAAATCTTAGCTTGTTATTAGTATTGCATGCAAAATAATTTATATTATATCCTCTGCAATGTAGATATGGTCATGGTGATACAATTATATTTGCTGCTGTATGCCTGCATAGTTTTCAAAACTAAAATTCAATGCTTAGCTAAATTGCTAAGCAGACTGGTAAATGTCCAATTTTAGCAGCCTAACATATGTTTATAATTTTTGTTTTAACATATGCTATGTTGGTTGAACTCCCCTCCCCACACATACGGTAGATAAAAGCTGTCACATCACAAAATGGTGGCAGCCCAACTTTTCTAACATTTTCCATGGCACTTCAGAGTCTTGCATTAATTAGCTATTCTTGGATAGGAGACAGACTCTCATCTTCATAGAATTTTGGTTTCAAACCTGCCATGTACTTCAGTTTATGTGTGCAGTAGCCCATCTGTGTTTCTGCAGCCATAAGCTGTAAAAAGCGCAGGACATGGAGAAAAGCAGTCAGCAAGAGTGAGGGTGCCCTTGGCTCACAGATACTCATACCTAGCAAATGGCCCCAAAAGCAGGCCCGTGTCCTTCCCTGCTGGGCTCTAGTTTGCTCAAACAGGAGTGTTCTCCCTTTCATTTCTCTAGGAGAGGTAAAACAAATGCTGGTGCACAGCTCATTGTGAGCTGCTAAACTACCACCTCTTTTGTCCTTTTTCAAGGCAGGTGTAAGGAGGAATTGCACCGAGCCTGCGATTCTCTTCTAAATCTCAGTTGAGTAGAGGGGAATTGTGACAAATACCACTGCAGCTGTGACAATGCTGTCTTAATCCTTGCTGCACTGTGACGTGGAAACCTGGATTTAGACATGAAAGGACATGCCTTAACAGTACAGCAATATGATCCCTTATCACATCAAGCAGCCTTTTGCATGTGCTCCAAAATCATGATATTTTTTGTCTGATGTATTCTGTGTGCAGTTTCCCTGTTGTTAAGCTCTTGACTGTGGTGTACTTCAACATGTGTAATGTCTGCTGGGCTGCTGCTTGCAGGTAGTTGGTTTTCTGTGGGGGATGACAGAGCCTTGCCCATCAACTGAAGCTGCTGTGGAAGTGTCACAAGCTCTGTGGTAGAGGATTGACATTGGCAAGTGCAGTCACATCTGTGCTTGGTGTGTCCACAGCATGGACAGAGTTGGTCTGATGCATTCATCCCTGCAAGGAATGGTCTACCTTGAAGCTGCTCTGAAGTTCATACCCAGGAGCAGGCATAGTTCCAAAAGTATTGCCACAACATAGTGTGTATCATTCCTCTCAAACCTCGTGAGTTCCTGCAGTTGTATTAGACATCTCGGTATGGAGATTGAGGCACGGGGACTTAGGGCCGTGGAGCTTCAGAGGAGCTGCTGAGGTGCCCTGGAGTGTGTCAGTGACAGCACCTGGGTAATAGGTTCTGAATTTGCTGGTGCTTGCACATCCACCTGCAGTGGTTGGAGAAGCCCCACTGGGAGCTGCTCACAGGGCACCCTGCTCCCAAAGCCCTGTGTGGGCTCCCAGCTGCGAGTCAGAGCCACTGTCAGGCCCAGAATCCATGACCCACTGCTAATGCTGGTGGAGAGCTTTACCATCTTTGGATCATAGATGCCAGTGGTGGTTGTTCAGTGTTTATTTCCCATTTATGTGTTTGTTTTCAGCTGTTGTTTGGCTTGCTGTGCTTGTTAACTGGCTGGCAGTCCTTGCTGTGGGATTCAGGTTTTGTCAGTGTGCACAGAAACCAGTTTTGTTTCACTGCCAAATCATTAGCATGGTGGAAATAAAGAAAAAAAATTGTAAATTCAAACTGAGTTTTTGTAAATGTTTAGGTAACTGTAGATAGAAATAAATAGACAGAAATAACTGTCTATTTATTATTATGTGAAATAAGTAATTAGAGTATCCTTAACACCAGGTATTTATTGCTAGAAGAAAGGTACAGAGATTTTTTTTTATTTTTCAATATTGCTCTTTGCCTTGGTAAACATTACTTTGATTTGAAGATTTTGTGTACAGAGTGTAAACATATTTATTTTCTTCTTCATTTGGCTTCTCTCCCCAAATGTAACTTATCAGCAGTTGAGTTGAACTAAGTCCAGTACTGTTTTTCTGTAATGATCCTGAAAGAGAGATTTCCACTACAGACATTGGATAACTCATCAGAAAACATTTGATAACTGTAACTTTTTTCCTTACTGCTCACAGTAGAATTTGCTTCAGATTAGAATAATAATGCAGGTAACAATGCTTTTTAACTATTCAAGGCACAAGCATAATGTTAGGATGAAAACTCTGATACAAGTTCATCTGTAGGTTTTTCTCCCATACAAGTTTGTGAGTATATATCACTTGCTCAGAAAAATTAGTGTTTCTGAACTATCAGAAGCTGATACCAATGTTGCTCATTACAAGTGAAATTTACCTGAAATATCAGGTCAGCCCTTTGAAGTGTATACATTAGTTTCCCTGATAAATAATGAATTTTAAAATAAACAGATGAACAAATAAAAGTCCCCACTCCCAACACTTACAGATCATGTTCTGATTTCTTTTTCCATATATTTATAATCATTAGAACACTTTTTGTGAAAGTTAAACTTCTCATACGGTTGTCTGATTCTCAGAGGAATGATATTTAGGAAACCAGCAAACATCATGAGAATCACAATAAAGTCACGAGAGTTTTTTGTACATTACAGTTATGTATAAGTTTTGAATTGAATTTTGTAGAAAAATAAATGTATGGGCAGATGGTGATATTTACTTAAGGGAAGCTGAATTCATTATCTAGACTAGAACTGGGTATTTCAAACAGCTGTTTGAAAATGAGAACTCACTTTCCATGAAGGAGAACGTATGTTTCAGGAAAATGGAGCCTCTTTTCAGAATGTAAGACTGTCCCTTGTTTAGCCTCTATCAGAGGGGTTTCTGGTGTCTGTGTGAATTCATTTAGGGATGAACCTTCTTGGTCAAGAAGGTCAAGGGTCAAGAAGTAATTTGCTGACATAATTTTGTAAACTCTTAACTGCCCCCCTGCCTAAAGGTTTCAAAACTAGATAGAAGTTGTAGCTGCTCTTTATTTCCAAAGATACTAGACCAGACAAAGGATTAAAACAAATATTATGCTACACTGCCAAATTTAGTTTCTGTCTACCAAACTTGTCTTTGATTGATTGAGATACAATTACTTCATGAAACTGACCTCTGGAGAACATCTAGGGATAAGCCAGCAGAAAGGAAGCCAAGTATGAACATACCCGTTGTCTTTTACAGATTTGGTTTTTTGCAACTCTGTTTTTGCAATTCTGCTGTGGGTCTATTCTATTGGCATACATGTTTTGAAGCATGAGAGTATGAAAAAGAATCTTAGCTTGCTTGATCTTTTTTTACACTTGTTTCTCTTATGTTCCTGTGGAAAGCAAGGGAGATACTGTAATCCAGCAGAAAGATGGAAAGGTATCCCTTGAAGAGTGTGGTATATTCGTTGCCTATGTCCTTTCTTCCCCTGGTTCTTAGTTCTTTCACCTAGAAAACCTGTGACACTGTATTTCTTGGTTCATAGGCAAATACAAGCCAGATTGTTTGAAGCAGATGTCTTTCTCCAGTCACTTAACTTCTAATGTCTCTGTTTTCCCATTCCATAATGAGCAAATTGTCATCATGGCTAAGCTTTGCAAATGAAGATATGGGAAGGGCTCTACCCACGCTTGCTACAAGTGCGCTGGTGGCTAAAAAGGCCAATGTGGGATAGACAAGTCCGGGAACAAAAGGCACAGCTAAAAGTCTGCTTGGGTGGTATTGATGAGGTNACGCTAATCTTTGTACTTTTCTGCAGGTGTTTATTGCACCAGACTCTTTTCTAAAGCTTCCCGAAAGCTCTGTATGCCTTTGCTAATCTGTTATCTATCTCTTTATCAATCCTACCATCCAAGGAGATGATACTTCCCAGGTAGTTAAACTGATAGACTGATCTAAGCTCTGATTTACCTATAGTGATATGAGGATGATGGTAAGGTTCTTGAGGTGCAGGTTGGTAAAGAACTTCTGTCTTCCTTAAGCTGACCTCCAGCCCAAAAGGCTCAGCAGCCTCTGCAAAGTAAGATGTTAAGCTCTGCAGAGCTGCTTCTGTATGGATGACAAGGGCGGCATCATCAGCAAAAAGGAGCTCACAAACAAGGTAATTCAAATTGTAATGCTTAATTATTTTGCTGGAACCTGTGCTAATATTTCTGAAGCCCAATTACAGATTTTCAGGAAATTTTGCATCTCAGGATAGGTTTATGCATTTGAAGTGACCGAAAGGTTCATCATCCTCAAAACTCCTTGGTTTTGGAATTCTCGCTTTGAATGCTACAGATTAATGCAGCTGTGTACAATTGAAGCACAAAGCCTGATTGTAAACAGGCAGGATGTGTAAAGCTGGCCCTTTGATAGGAAATGAATTCTTCAGTCCAGACAACTTTAAGAATCTCATCACTTCATTCGCCTTCCTGATACCAGCCCAGCAGTGGAAGCTGTGAAAATAGCCATCCTGGGAACATATGGAAAATGGGCTTTTGTGCTCACCCCAAAATGCTAACACTAGTTGTGACTATATGGAGCCTTTATTGTGAATCCTGTGCAATACTCATGTGTTAACTTAATATGCTGTTTATATATAAATAAATTATATGTGGTCCGGCCATCTGTTTTTTTCACAATGATTCAGTAGTTTGAAAGGTTAAACTGCTTTTGTATGTTGTTAAGTAAGAATTACTGATGATTGCATAGTGTGTGCCACATGCATCAGGTTGATGTGAAACGTGTTGTGTAGTTTCTGCTAATGGGTGGAAATGATACATCAATAAGTTAATGCTTGGAATTTTATTATAAACAAGTTCTGCCTGCCAAAGGACACTGTTAAATTTCTGAGTTGCTTGCAAGTAATATTTGGTTGTTGCCTCATATTTTAACTTGATGAAAAATGCCGTTTCAAAGAAGGCCTGATGTTTATTCAGTAAAGAGCATTATCTGGAATGGGGTTAAGGCTAGGTCTAGTCACTAATACTGATGCAGTAATGCAGACGCCTGATAATTGAATAAGATATCCTGGCTGAAATTTGATCACAAGGGTATTTTCCCTCCTCTGAAGTTGAAATAGTGGTTTATAACCAAAACGCTATCATACTAATCAAGCAGATACATGGATTCATGTATCCCTGAAATGCTAGCAATTCCTGCAGGAAGATTACAGTTCCTAACTCAAAATTTCTCCATTATTTTTTTTCTTTCTCTAGATTATTAAGAGTCTCACAATGGCAATGCTCTGGAAATTCATGAGAGTAGCTAAGTATTCTAAAACAGCTTTATCACCAAAAGTAAAGGTAAGAGGAATTCCCACACATTCAAGGCATTCTTCATCCAAGTCTGTAACTTCAGATTTTGCTGCCAGTGCACAGTGCTCCAATACTGTGGAACTGCTTGGTAAAGCTTATCCTCAAGATGACTACAGCAATGTCACAGAGAAGATTCTTTCCAAGGTGGGGAAGAACTTGCACAACAAAAAACATCACCCTTTGTGGCTAATCAAGGAGCAGGTGAAAGACCATTTCTACAAACAATATATAGGACGCCGTGGGACTCCACTCTTTTCTGTTTATGATGGTCTTTCCCCAGTGGTTACAGTACAGCAGAATTTTGATAGTTTGCTTATCCCACAAAACCATGTCAGCAGAAGGAAAGAGGATAACTATTACTTGAATCGTGACCACATGCTAAGAGCACATACATCAGCTCATCAGTGGGACTTGATACACTCTGGCCTAGATGCCTTTCTGGCAGTGGGAGATGTCTACCGCCGAGATACAATTGATAATACCCACTACCCAGTCTTCCATCAGATGGAAGGAGTTCGGCTCTTCTCCTGTCATGAGGTAGGAGTTCTCTTGTTGAGGTGAAAGAGACTTTGGGTAAGTTGCATGGTCTGGTATTTGCTGTAAAAGAAGTTCACACGTGTAAGCATGTTGCAGCAACACATGTTGTACATGCTGTACATTGATAAAGATCAAGTGATGGATCTTACAGTAATACTTTTAATTTGCAAAAAAGATAGATGGAAAATGTTGGATTTGAAAACAACTATAAACTTCTTCTGGAAAATGTGAAAAAATGAGCTAGCAAAACAAAACATAATCTGAAAAGAAACAACTTGTTCCCTTAATGATCTGCACAATTTCTATTTCTGTCACTACTCTCTTCTGGTGAGGTCACTTTATCAAAAACTATTGACTTAATTCTTGAGAGATTCATGGATGTGAGTTGTTACAGCTACAGCCAAAGTGCAGTTTTTATTGTCATCTTTCTTTTCTTTAATAGCACCGACCTTCTGTAAGTGAATGTAATTTTTTAAGGAATTGTTCTATTCTTAATCTCATCCTAAAGCTGCATTGAAGGCTTCATCTGTTGCAGCCAATAGTTATGTGTGTGGGATGCATGCACAATAAACTCATTAGAGTCCACAGGCATCAGCTGAAGAGCTCTAGGTAGATGTCCAAGACTCTTTAAGTTTATATATTTTGTTGGCACAGCTCGCATGTTCTGCAAGTGCTTGGGTGACATTAAGTACTCTGCAGCATCATTGATCAGTGGTAAATATAAGCCAGTTTGTTTTCCAAATAGTAATTGATTTGTATAATTTGTGTACGCTTGTAGCAATACTGCCAAATTCACATTTCTATAACTAAAACTAGCTTATTCTAATAATACTGAGATGTAGACCGTTCTTAATGTGGCTGCCAGTGGGTGACAGGAGCTTGGCAGGGAAGCCTGATGGGTTTGGATGCCTGAGGAAAAACCAGGGTAATCATAGAGCAGTGCTTTTCTTTGTGATGGAAGGGGTTTGCACTGCCAGCACTGGTGTTTCCCACCCCATGTGCCCACTGCATCCTCCACTGTAACACATACCTGCCTCTGCAGGTGTCCCAGGAGCTGTGAGGTGTCAAATCCAGCCTGCAACTGCTACTTTGGTAACCAGGAAATGGAACTCTTGCTGACTTATCCAGTCTTACTTGTTTGCTCTTCTTTTCCCATAGCCCTGTTTATGAATAAATCAGGCTACATGGGAGAGAAAAATGTACAATACTATTTTAAAAAAATGCCATGGTTTTTGTTCATGACAATTTTTTTTAACTTGAGCACGAGTGCAGGCACTCAGATGGAAGAATTTTATCTGCCACAAAATAATAACACCAACATTCTTGCAGGATGAAATTTCTCCAAATTCAGGTGTGATTGATCTAATTGATCTAATTATTGAAATACTTGTTAATGAATATACCCCTTAAGAAATTTTGGTCCTAATGAAAGGCTATTTCTTTCTATCTTACAAATTTAATAATAGGAATAATAGGATTTTAGTAACTGGGAACAGAGTTACAGAAATGTTCATTGACATATTTCTAGAAATAGATATGTATATCTGGAAATATACAATGTTTAATAGAGATTGCTTGTTTCTTTTTCCCCAAGAAAATAAGATGTTATAGGAGAAAATAAATAGCTCATGGATTTGAAATTAGCTATGTGCTGGAAAATGTGTCTGTCTCTCTAAAGAATGAAAGTCCATTAGACTTTCTATACTGATGAAGAAAGAATGGTGGTGTGGTGTACAATGTGTAAAGTCTTGTTAATTGGGCAACATGCAGAACTTCTAAACCTGAGCATGATCTGAAGCATCCTTTTTTGCTTCAGTTCATGTTTAAATATTGATAAAGCCTTGCCATATATAACACTTTTTACAGTCATAATCACAAGAGCCTCCTGGAAAAAACTGAATGTATAATTCTGAAATTTCACTGGGGACTGCTTCTGTGTTTTATATTCTGGTTGCCTGTTCAAAATAATCCACATTTAAATAATTCCAGAACGAACTGTCTGAGTGGAACAAAGACTAAGTAGAGGTAATACTACATGAGAGAAATATTCTAATATTCATTTATTTATACTCATGTTTAAGTTGTAGCTCACTGAGCAGAAACGTGTGAATGTCAGGGCCTGTTAACCTTGTCTCAGACTTTTTGTTCATAACCAGGCTGCAATCTCTGCTGAGAGGAAATTTGCACAGTACCAAGGATCAGAAGCTTTGGAACCAAGGGTAAACTGTTAGCTCTTAGCTACAAGCTCTGGGTACATTTCATCTTATGGCCAATATAGTGATTTTACATGCTGTAGTCAGTTTGCTGTTCTAATTTGTTATTTTGATTTATACGTTTATCATCTGTTGTCTTCTTACTGTAAGTGACCACAGACCTGGGGGAGGGTGAGAAGAAAGCCCAAAACCTAGAGTGATTTTATAGAACTTGAATTTAGAGGAATTTGATATCTCAGCTCAGTTTAGGAAGGGAAGGAAAAAGTCAGTTCATCCT
Source organism: Calyptomena viridis (assembly GCA_013390005.1). Classification (NCBI taxonomy): domain Eukaryota; kingdom Metazoa; phylum Chordata; class Aves; order Passeriformes; family Eurylaimidae; genus Calyptomena; species Calyptomena viridis. The sequence continues at coordinate 82,586 of WEIV01014161.1, read as the reverse complement.
CAGCTGAAATTTTAGGCAAAATAGGAAAGATGTAGAACACGTAGAGAAGTGTGTCTCCTTTACAAGTACCAAAATCTGTAGTCAAGACTAGGTTAAAACTCCTGCCCTGTGCTGGAAACCTGCAGTATAATTCTTCTTCGTATCACACTTAAAATCAATACATTGGAAGTAAGAGCAGGAAAAACAAATCAGAGTTTGGCAATTTTACAGTGTTTATTCTGAGATATTTGTGAGGTGTTTGGCTGTACAGTCTTTCATAATAGTTGGTCGATTATTTTTTAAAGAGAAAAGTAATCTATAATTCAAAGATGGGCAAGTAACTGATGTTTTTCTGCAGCTTTGTATGAGTGCAAATATTAAAGTACTGAAGAAATTCTCATCTTTCAAGCTAACTTGTTGCTAAAAGGTAGAATAATTCACACTTAAATTTCTCATAAACTTTTAATGAATGTCCTTGGACTGCTATCAAAATCCTTTTGAAAATCTATTTACTTATGTTTTCAATATTTTCAAAAATATTTTAGGTAATTATTACCCGAATATAATATATAGAACAACTAGAAACTAATATAGATAGTTAAAACCAGAGCCAAAGATAGCTTTCCAAATCTGCTTCAGAATTCTGAACATAAAATGAACTATTCTTCTTATAAAGTACCGTCAAATGTTGGTGTTTTGTTTTTTTTCTATTGTCTTCCACTAGCATGCCTGTTTTTCTTCTAATGGTTGTTTAGACGTTTTTTTTCTTTTTTTTTAGTGCTTTGAATTGGCAATTTTGATACAGCTGTAGTCGGATTTGAACTGGCCAACTTTCCTGGGTAGATTATAAAAGAAATTATTTCTGTGCTATGCTATTGTCTTTGATGCAGTTCCACAATTTATGGAAAAGAGAACAAAATCTCAACTAAATTGCACTTTGTGCGTGTCAGCCAGAAGAGGGAGCCAATATAAACCCAATGGCAGTCAATGAACAGTTTCTGTTGATAACAAAAAATGTTTGCACATTGGAAGGACACTTTATGCAGTGTTTTATAGTCTGTACTGGATTATACATAAATTTTAAGGGTAACAGATGCAAAATTGCTCCTCTAATTTAGGAACCTTTTTCCAATGGAGGCCGATACCAGATTGTTTAGATGAAGAAATGATGCTCTCATCAGGCTTGTTTGTGCTTGAAGTACTAGGGATAGATCTTTATTCTCCACTGAAATGTTTATGGTGGAAATGGCAACTTTTTCGTTAGGATACAATGGAAAACCGGTAAATATTCCAGTTACAAACAAAGGACTGCTTCTCTAAAGCAGTATATATGACTGCAAGAAAACCAACAAAAAAAGTAACTTCTAGTGTTTATATCCTGAAATGTTTATATCCTATTACCTGTTCTAGGTAATAGGAGATTTTTCTCTTTTTCAACTAAATACATACTCCTTTCCTCATCTTCCCATACTTGTATACCTTGGCAATATTTCTTGTGTATTGCTAAAAAGAAAAAAGAATTTGCTTTTATCCTTCCGTTATGCTTTGTGGTAGGTATGAACACCTCATTGACATTTAATCTACGGTTTTGTTTTGTTTTGTTTTTTTAAAGCAAGTGCCATCCTAGGTTTTCACTTGCAAAACTAGTATCTTTAGGTTTGACTTCTCAAAATCCTGTATGTTACTTCAGCTTTGGACACTGAGCTTCTGCTCGGACATGGTATCAAAGGAAAGGTCCCACCTGTCTGCAGTCACTTTTTTTAATCCTCACATGTAAAGGAGTTTAAATCAATGTCTAGTGTTTCAGGGATCAGCCTGTCATATGGAGTGATTTGGAGATTTTACAGTATGTCTGAGAAGAATAACAGTGTTTAACTGGGTGCCAAGGAACAAATGTTTTGAGAGGCTAAGTGGCCAAGGAAAGGCTTAGCTCTCCTTAGCCCTCTGCAACTTATGGATAGGGTTGTGAGCAAAGCATCAATCCCAAAGAGCCTGAGACATGGCCCTCGTTCTCTCAGGGAGCAGTGAAGGGCATCCAGGAACAGAGGCACTTGAACTAGATCTGCCATGGTAAGAAAAAGAGCTTCAGCATTACTTTGCTAGAATATTCTGAGGTGAATTTATTACTGAAGCTGCAGTTTGGCAGAGTGGTAGGAGTAAAGGGCATGTCTAATTCAGGTGGAACTGACTTCATTTTTGCAGTTGTCTATCCAAGTTCTGAATATTGTGGTATTCAGTATTTTCTAAGTTGTGGTATATAAATCATGCTGTAATAAATATATGTTCACTGGTCTGAGGACCCAAATTGTATTCTTTGTTATTTTTAGTTGAAAATTTGACAGCGAAGGACATCAGAAGGTCTGTGAGATTTTCATAGTGGTCCATGGTGTAGAAAGTTTGAAAACCATATTTTATTGCAAAGACTTTATATAAAATATTTTCTTCAAACTTTGTCTTACTTTGTGTCATCCAGCTAAAAAGAAAATCCAACAATGCTTTTCAAACTAAAGCAGTTAAATCCATTCAATGCAATATTTCAATTGTGCAGGGGAAAAAAAAGAGCAGAATGTGTACAAGTGTGTTTGAGAAGCCCAAGGTACTTAAAGGAATTTCTTTTGCTACAGAAGCAGAAGTCTGAGTCCTATCATATACGTCTCATTTGAACAGCTGTCTTTGTAGCAGTGTTACTTTTTCTTTCCAGTTCAAAAACATCCTTATGGTTTTCCCTTTTGTTCCAGAAACACTTTCATTAGGTAAAACAAAGAAACAAGCAAACAAAAAATGGAGATAACCTTTCTTTGCTGTAATTGGAGGACTGAAAATGGAAGGATGTAGAAATTAAAGTGGCCACCTGCAAGCTTGTGGCTTGGAGTGATTTTTGCCTTTTTCTCTCAAAACAAATTCTTATTGATATGCAGTAAAGAGCCTTGTGTCATGGGGACGATGGGTTGTGTATCTCTTTGGTACCTGAAACTGACTGGATTGGTGTGCAGGTTTCCATCTTGGAGGCTGTGGGACTGCCTTTAGGTTTTCCCTTTGAGCCGTCTGCAAGTGGCATCGTCTTCGTCATTCATGATCCATCACTTGGGTCTTGAGTTCCACAGCACATTTAAAATGTTGTGGAAATGGGTTGCTGTTTGTAAGTGGATTCAGAGTGCCCTGTTGGTTCATTTTTAGGGTTATTTATCAGGGCCAGTGAGACAAAATGTCTTTGGTGTGGCAAGGTTGAGTGTTGCTACATGCAGATCCTCATGCAGAGATAATCTTAAATTCTGGTTTGTCTGTGAGTAAGTACCTGATCATGATTTATTCATTATCTTAATCACTGGTGTATGCATGACTGGCAGGAGGAATACACAACTGCATTGTGGAAAGACAGAATGTAGTTACAGAACTCTCTGATCTGAAACTTACCAGGAATGCTGTCCTGAAAAGAGACACTTAATCTTGAACTGAATCCTAAATGTATGGATAATGAAGGGATGTGAGACTAAAATGTCTGTCGAGTGACTGAGGAAACTCTGGGGTCTTGATTTAAATCACACATGTAACTTCTGCCCTTCGTACCAGACTGAGAAATACCAGAATGTGCTTTTGAAGGAGCATAGCCCCATTTGTATTTGTCCAATGAAAACTCTGTATCTTCTTGCCATTACATGTTATCAGACTTGAATTTATTCTTGTTATGAGCTAAATTATGAGTAAATTTCATGCCACATGGTTAGGTCACTTCAATTCCTTTCTGCCTTCACCTTTGTAATGCAGCATCAGTCAGATATGCTGATAAATCCTGATAATTATTTTTTTTTTTTACTTCTGCATGGTGACACAATATTTAATGTTTTGCTCACTTCACTTAAAGAAAAAGCTTCTTGTCCTTACACTAGAGAGACACATAGATGCTCGAATTATGGCTACAGGAAATTTCTTTTCTGCTGGTGGTAGTGACTGATTGTGTTCAATACAATAAAGTAATGCATTTTGTTTTAGTGTGCACTGAAGGAATAAATGTACATGAAAATGTGACATCTTGGATGTGTCAGTGCTTTATGAAAGACTGTTGGATATTTTTTTTCTCCATTTGCTCAGATACGTGCTTGAGAAAAATTGACATCAAAAAGGAGCAACCATTGGTGATTCTTCATTTTATTCAAGCTTTGACTTTCCTGACTTTACATATATAGAATGTTGAAGTGTTCTTAATCCAAGACACGTACTTAGCACAGTTCAATCATTTGTAATAGTGAAATTGGTGTATAAGTTAAAGATGCTCATATTGACATAGCAATGTCACTGGGTGGGAAGTCAGGAATAAATATTAATGCAACTGTAAGGCATCTTTTTTTCTCAGTGTAACCCCATCCACAGCTGTGCTGGAGCTCATGGAGCTTCTATGGAGAATACCCAAGTGCCTCTTGGTGCCTGTAAGGGGGGCTGTCTGTAAGGGAGGCTGCTTGCTTTGCCACTGCCTGTTTTTCGGAGACTTCCCTGTGGTTGTGTTTTCACATCCTGTCTGAACTGGAATAGAATCACACCTGTGCCCAAAGTGTCCCAGCCCCATTCCATGTGCCAGCACATCTCTTGGTGCCACTAGTATGCTGGTATGTGATTACTGAGCTGAACTTAACCATTTTCATATCCCTCAGTTTCCTCCCTTCTCCTGGCTTACTGCTCATCCCAACCTACCTCCCAGCCTGGCTCAGGACACTGCTATGTGGACACTTGTCCTGACTTGGAGAAGGAGATGGTGCATATGACTGGTTTGGCAGGGTGAAGACTCAGGCAGGTTAGAGGGCTGGAGTGGGACTAAATGTATAAATGTTCTTGTATATATTTTATTTCCACATCTGATATAAACTACTAAAATAGAATTTTGCTTAAGACAGTAATTGCAAGATCAACATTTCAAGAATAATGCACCGGTAAGGAAAACTATTTCTATGTATTTGTTAATACATATGCTGTATTTTAAAGGCTAGTGTCCAGACTCTCTCTTCCTTGCAGTGGTCTAAGAAACCAGTTTTAAGCTAAAGGGAGGAATGATGGAGAAAAGGAAGAAGAGAGTTTCATATCCTAAAATACTGCTAAAAGGGAAAGTAATAAATGTACCTTCTAATGTGTAAATAGAGTGTATTCCAAAGGCTCCAAAGGGGGAGCATCTCTGTTGCCTGAAGGGTGAGTCAGTCAGTCAACAGAAAGAAAAAACTAGTTACTTTTGTAGGGTAGTTCAGAGCAGGAACCTAATTTAGCCACTCCATGTTCCTCTGTGAGAGAGTCTGTGTCTCTCCATTGGCCACCCAGTGAGCCTAAGACAATTATCCTCCTGGGCTCCTCTCTGAATTCCCCCTGGCTTTCAAAACCACATGCTGGATGACAGGTAAAACCTGCTGACAGCAGATTAGTTACAACGTGGGTATCATCTGCTTGTTCATCCAGGGCAGAAATAATGCCAGTAGAAACGAGGGGGTTTGATCTTTCAGGTTAGCACATGAATAAAGAATCTGTTATTTAAAAGTGTAATACTTAATTTAGTCTTTTTTTTTCATTTTTGATTGGTGGAGAATTGTTTTATTTTGTACTTATCCTTTTCCTTTTTTATTGAGTATTTTCTGCAGCTCTAAGGAGATTAATTGGAGAGGTGTTTTCTCAATCTGCCAGTAAAGTCTCCTTGTGACTAACAATAAAAAGTTAAGTGTTACTGGATTTTTTTTGATTCCCTCAGTCCATTTCGGTGTTAGTTTTCCTGCTGTCTAAACTCAGACTCTCCAGGCATGCATTGTGTCTGTATGAAACCTTCTAGAAACTAGTCTTAATTAATTGTATTCAGCATTTGTAGGCTACCAGAGGTTCACTTGAACTTTTTGTTTAGAGTATTTAGTGCAGTGAAGGCATCAAACTGCAATTAAAACAACTTCTGTGGGCATCCATGAGTTGTTAAGGTTACACACTGTTCGTGGCATCTCCTGAATCAGAGCTAGTTATGCTGGGAAGCTTAATGGGAAGAAAATCTCAGTGCGTGTTTTTTCCTCTGTGTGTACTTGATTGACTATGGGAAGGTGGAGGAGGAGAGGTAGGAAAGGGCACTAGAAACACTTTGGCAATTAGCTCTCCCTACCCTCCAGACTTTACTGAAGGTAGTTTTTTGTACAGCTGTAAGGATTTCCAGCATAAATACCATTTAGAGTGTAAAACTGCCTGCTTGTCTCCCCAAGACACAGAGCCTCCAGTGATGTTGTTTAATGAGTGTTTTATTGGTCTCCGAGAGGATGTAGATTTGTCGGGATGTATCTGTCCAGGATCACCTGGCCAGAAATGCATGGGGATATGCAGGAAAGAGAAATCTTCAACTTGCAGCAGATATGGTGGAGAGCAGCCTCTGAATAAAGAGCAACTCTGTCACATCCCAAAACAGCTGTCCTTGTGCTTTGTAATTTATCTGGAAACCCCAGCCCAAGATCATGAATCCTTAAATGCCCCATAGACAAAATTCCTGTATACAGAAAGGATGCTGTGCGTGGGAATGTTCAAGAAAGTGGTATTCCTTAATGAATAAACACTACTTAAATGAATAAACATTCATTCAAATATGAATCAAATGTAAGCAGCTTAAGGTCTCATTAAACTGCCAGGGGTTTTTTGTTTGTTTTGGTGGGTTTTGGTTTTTTTATTTTTGTTGGTGTTGGGTTTTGTTTGTTTTTATGGCTTTGTGAGGGTTTTTGTTTTTTTTTTTTAATGTGAATTTGATTATAGCTTTTAAAAAGTGTTGGATGTTTTAGTATTTCTTTTAGTTCCTAAAACAGTTGAAACCATGAAAAATGCCATTGTATAATGCAGTTTTTGGCTATAATTTACATATACTCTACAGAGGACTTTGTTCTGCATGATAACTTTCAATATAACAGATTCAGAAAAAGAGAGATGCTTCCTTTATAAATTAATATTTTCGTGTAGCTGACCATATTATTTGAAGATATAGTACAGAAATAAAAAAAATAATTGTTCGAATATTTTTGTTCCTATGATAATGCATCTCTGCATTTAGTGAACAGAATTTGTATAAAAATCACAGTCTTTACATTTGTTTTTCGCAGTGCAGACTTAGCAGTCAAGATTCCCACTTAAATCAATGAAACTTCCCTCTGTATCTTCCTTTAGAACGATATTGATGCAAAACACTGGTGTTTTTGTGGTTTTGTTGTAGCTGTTCTCCAGCATTAAGGATGGGGAAGGTTTGCAGTTGTTTGAGCAAGGCCATCGCACTGCACACAAGCAGGAGTGTCACACCATGGAGGCAGTGAGGCTGGTGGAGTTCAACCTGAAGCAAGTGCTCACAAAGCTCATGACTCACATCTTTGGTGAAGGTAGGTTCTTGCACCTCTTCTCCTGGACTGCTCGTGGTTGTAGTCAGCTTCTGAGAAACCTTTCACTGCACAATACAGACAGGAGGCTTAAGGGTGATGTTGGCAGCTGGAAAACAGAAACAACCACATGGGTTTTTTTCAAGAGGCCACATTCTCCTCTCTTGGTTTTCCTAAATACTGGTGCACACAACACTGTGTTGAATCATCAGGCTTCTGTGAAAATGTTTTGTCGTGCAGCATGTCAGGGTAAGGTAGTGGGTGTGAATACAGGTGGGGACATGTGCCAGACTCAACTACAAACACTCATCTGGCAGAAGCAGAGTGTTAGAGAAGGTGGTGGGTCCTGTGAGGAGAGAGAACTCCAGCTCCAGTGCAAAGCTGTGCAGGACCTCCTCTGCTTCATCCCCATGGGCCTGCTGTGCTCCCATGGGACAGGGCATGGATGCAGCATTGGATCTAGGAGTGCATATGAGAGCTTGGGTGCTGCTGGAGAGGGTGTGGGACAATGCTCACATCCCAGCAGCAGCATGGAGATGGACAGGAGAAGGGAAGGGGTACGTATGTTCATGTGCTGCTTTGCTGCATACACACACAAAGGGCCTTGAGTGTTTCCCTTGCTCAAATAAATTGAACCTTGCAGCTGAGGGGAGACAGTGTTTGCTGAGTTCACATCAAGCTGAAAAATAATTGTTTTTTTGGTACTTACAGTGGAATGAGAGAGAGTAATGGATGTGTATATGAATGAAATACTCTCTCCTCAGAAATACCTGCTTTCAGTTTCAGGAACAGAATTTATAAATGGCCTGAGTAAAAATTGCTACATTAATGCTATTTCCTGGCAAGGAGGCTGCTCTTCTGAGCTGATTCATTTTTCTGTTGAGGAAATACTGGATGTTATTCGAATGCATGAGGTATCCTGCTTACTTTCAAAGGTCTTTTAAGGTGCTTATTGCACTTAGAGAAGTAGTTCCAAGAGCGGATTGATAATGGTACCTAGTCCTATATATGACTACTTGAATATTTTTCTGAATTTCTAAAGTTGACTTTATAGGAAGCAAAACTTTTATCAGTTTTTGCTTTATTCCACCTGGACAAAAAATTTTTAAGTTCTTCCGTTCCGAGTTTCTTGTGGATGTATTTTACTTAACAGTGGCCTTTTGAAACATACAAAATTAGGATGAAAGTGAGTAATAGTAAGAGTGATATTTTTAGATCAACCTCAGATGCTGAGGAAGTTGTTTAAAGTGAGCAATTTCTAAGAGTTATTAGTGACATCTCAAACTGTAGTTACATTCTTCTCTAACTGTTGACAGATACTGGACTAAGCTTCAGGATGCTGGCTACTACTAGTTCTTCTACACAGTAGCTACAAAGACATAAAAAATATATTCATAAATTATTTTAAATGTATGGACTAAAAGTAGATGCTGCCTTCTTACTGTAAGGATTTTCTTTTTCTATTTCTATTTCTGAAATACCAAGACAAGATACAGTTAGTGATAGAAATTTAAATATATATATGTGTGTGTGTGTGTATACACACACACACACACACACACACACACACACATATATATATATGTTCCTCCCCGCCTTTAATGGAAATACTGGAATGTAGTATTCAAAGAGCAAACTTCATGTTAGGCACTAGGTATATGAGATCAGTGCACTGCAAGTGTCTTGAGACACACACACACACATTTGTCTTTTGACAACTGTCATCTTTTAACTTTACTTTTCACTTTACACAATACTCTTGATTACATTTTTTGCGTCGACACCTGTAAATTTTAAGTTAAAATATAAAATGTATTCCACTACATTTATTGCTCTTGGAAAATGTCTGTATTTTTCCTTTGTGTGGATATTCCATAGGGTCCCATGTTCTGTTAAAAGCAAAAATTTCATTCCTTTTATACTGTACATCAGTTGTATTCTTTACAGCCTATGCTGTCAGCAGAATATTGTAGTGAAGTTGCACATCTTTTCTAGTAGGATAGTGTGACCACAGCTGCAGTAAGCTACTGAAATGTTGCTTTGTCATACAGTCAACTGTTATTCATAGGCAGATTGTTGGCATTGTAGATTAAGTGTGCTGGGATTAGTTTTGCATGAACTAGTTTATACCTGAAGTCCTGGAATTGGATAGTTGTGCTTCTGCATGCTTCTCTGAGAATTTACCAGCTCAGGTTGGTGATAGATAGAGGATCTCTGCAGGATCTCTGCAGAAAGGTCTCTGCATTGTTCTAGGTTAGTTTTCATAATGAGACAGCTTTGCTTTACCTGACTCATTCCACACTGTCTGGATACTTTGGTGCTGACTGTACATGCCAGTGAACAATGTAACAAAAGTTGCTTAAAATCATTATATTATCCTGAGGAAGGTCAAAGACTTCATAAAAATTTGCACCTACCTTTATTCTGAAAGTTTGTCTTTTTATTTCTTTCTGGCTTTGCCAATAGGCAAAGGAATGCAGATATTAGAGGAGAGGGAAAGATCTGGAGCATGTAGTCAATTTTCTTAAATACTTGACAATGTAAGGTAGTTCTTTTTATGACATTTTCCAGTGTATGCTGTATCTGATTTTGCATTTTACAAGTAATTGTCTTTCAGTTTCTTTCATGAGATTTTGATGTCAGAAAGCTATTTCAGATACTACACCTAGACATCAATTTCTTAGTTTTCTTCTATTATCTCCAGATAATCCACTTAAAATCCACAAAGTTGCTTTACACCTCCATCTCACCATACAGATCTCTCAGTGTAGGAACTCTGTTATGTCTTTAGTTACCTTGTAATAAGGCTTTCCAAGATCAGATGTCTTAGGTTTCCCCATAACGTTAGTCAGTCCTGCTCAACTACAATTCTTTCTCTAACCTGTATGTAGTTTGCCAAAAGCTTTCTGGACCCTGAGAGATTTAGAAGTAATCTTACTATAGCAAATAGAAAAGAATTACTATGTGCTGGTTCTGAGATTTGTTGCTTTACATGAAATGGCTTGAAATTCACTGCTGTCCCATATTTATCTACCCAGTTCCTAGGCACTGGTAAGGAAAGTCAGGAGAGTGAGTAATGCTGTGCTTTGACTGATGGCTTTGCTGCTGCTTGTTTACACTGAATGGCCACTGGATGTCTTTTAAATCAAACATGTTGTTTGCTCTTTTTTTTCCTTAACTCTATTGTACTGATACCTCCTTTGAGTGCATGGAGATCTATGGGTGTAAAGAGTTTAAAAAGAAAAAAAAAAGTCATTTATTGAGGACATAATGGTCTGGCTAATAACTTCTGAAAAATGTGAGCTGATACAGGTTTATGTGCAGCCAGCTCCTGTCTGCTGCAAGCGTGATGAATTATCTGAAACAACAAGGTGCAGAGTACTTACAAATCAACACACACCTCAAGAGGCCACAGTTCAATACATTCTGTGCTTCCCAGCACCCACCCTGCACCCCTCTCCTTTTTCTCCCATAACCTCATCTCTAAAAAAAATCCTCACAGGAACAAAGAGAATTTCTGGTCAGTGAAGACCATCTGGGTCTCAGCCTTTGTTGCTTCTGTGCTGTAGTGTAGCAATGGGCTGCTTTAATGTGTTTGGTTAGTTCTTTTTTCTTTTCTTTCTTTTTCGGTGCCTTTGGTCAAGCCTTTTTGGTTATGAGACTCAATTAGGCTAGCACTTGTTTAGCTTAATATCTGATAACACCATTACTTTTGAGTGCAGGCCATGACCAATTCCTTACTCTGATTCAGTATTCAGAAATAACAATAAATATTCACTATTTCCATACTTACTGGAAATGTGACATGTAAGTTGCTGTATTGGGTTTGCATGACGAGGTTTTGGTAGCAGGGGGGCTACAGGGGTGGCCTCTGTGACAGGGTGCCAGAAGTTTCCCCCATGTCTGACAGAGCCAATGCCAGATGGCTCCAGGACAGACGTGCTGCAGGGTGAGGCTGGGCCAAGCTGTGGCAGTGGTAGTGCCTCTGGGTAACACATTTTAAACGGTGGGGGGGAAATGCAGCCAGAGAGAGGAATGAGAACATGTGTGAGAAACAGTTCTGCAGACACCAAGATCAGTGAAAAATGAGGGAGAGGAGGTGCTCCAGGCACTGAAGCTGAGATTCCCCTGCAGCCAGGGGTGCAGACTGTGATGAGGCATTCTGTCCCCCTGCACTCCATGGAGGGAGCAGAGATTCACCTGCAGACCCTGGGGAACTCCATGCTTTAGGAGGATTCCCAGNTTTAGGTGGATGCCCAGAGGAGACTGTGACCCTGTGGGAAGCCCATGCTGGACCAGGCTCCTGGCAGGACCTGTGGCCCTATGGAGAGTGGAGCCCACGCTGGAGCAGGTTTGCTGGCAGGACTTGTATCCCTGTGAGAGACCCATGCTCGAGCAGCCTGTTCCTGAAGGACTGCACCACTGTGCTGGTGCAATTCATGATGGGCTGTCTTCTGTGGGAGTGACCCTACTGAGCTGAGGAAGAGTGGCAGAGAACATGAGTGATGAACTGACCACAGTTCCCCCATTCCCTGTCCCCACTGCTGGCAGGGAACAGGTAGAAAATTCAGGACTGAAGTTGAGCCTTGAAGAAAGGAGGGTGTTTTTAAGATTTAGTTTTTATTTCCCATTTTCCTGCTCTGATTTGATTTGTAATAAACAAGTTTCCCCAAGTCGAGTTTGGTTTGCCCATGACTNATTGGTAATAAATTTCCCCAAGTCACAGCCCATGACTGCGAGTGATCTTGCCCTGCCCTTATCTTGACCAGGGGCCTCTAATTCTATTTTCTCACTCCTGTCCAGCTGAGGAGGGGAGTGATAGAGTGGCTTTGATGGGGACCTGGCATCTGGCCAGGGTCAACCCACCACAGTTACTGAAGGACATGTACCCATTGGAAGTATTCCCATGAACACTATGAGGCTCTGAAATGAGCTGGTGTCTGATAACATAAGTCATTTCTCTGAGCTGGAGAAGCTACTGAGTTTGTGTCTGGTGTTCAGTCTTTGGTTAGATTCAGCACTGTGGTCTTGCAAGTGCCTCTGTGTTTTAAGACAGATCTGCATCTCTTGGCCTCCTAAAATTTCTAGAAAAAGAAATTTTGCCAGCATTTCATAGGCTGTGTTTGAAGAAATAAATTAGGCCTAATCAGGTAAATTTTACAGTACTACAGAGAGCCTGATCTTCATAATCCTTTTAAGGCCTTAGTGGTCTAATTTGCTGATTGTGAGCTATGCCCTTTGTTCCTTGGGAATATATTGAGCACCAAGAAAATATTTTGTATCTAAATAATTTATAAATAAATGTACCCATTTATTTTGTGACACTCTCTAGAAATGCAGTTAGAAGGCTTAGTCTTGCCAAAGGCCAAGCATCCTCTGCTTTTCAATAAAGTCTTCCAGAGCCAAAAGTCTGAAAGAACACTTGAATATAAACCACAGAGTTATTTCCAATTGGCCTTGATATGGTATGAATAAAATTATTGTGGTATATGGGATTAACTTTTCATTTAGAGAGCAGAATGAAGGTGAGAGTTGTCACTTCATGGTGAATTTGTTTTGGTTTATTCAGGCTTATGTTTCTTTGCTTATTTAAATTTAAAACAAAAGCCTCTTAAGTACTAATATGCAATAAAATTCAAAAATAAAAAAGACCTTTGAATTCTTTTTTCACCTTTTAAAATTTATTTCAATTAAGAACAAACAGCTGAGCAATCCCTTTTTTTCCCCCAGAGCTTCATTTGGAAGTAATAAGAGGATTAAAAAGAAACCATTATCTGAATGTTGTTACTGAACACAAAACTACTTGAATATTCAATGCTACAATGTCCTTGCTACAGTTGCAAGTTTTGCAAGCAAAGTGAAAATATTTCATATGTGCATGGCTTTACAGTGTATGCAGAGTTGTACAGCCCTAGGAATAAAAATGCTAAGATCAGGAAATTAAAAAAATGTTTTCTGCATACCATATTGTTGCATACACATGACTCTTTTCATTGGTGTATTTTTTTATTGTTATGCAGCAAAAAAAAAGCAATAAAGTGATTACTGAAAGTTACAGTACAATGTTGAATGGCATGATTGCAAAAGCTTCCTTACAAATACTTTTCTGAGTTCTGTATGCAAAATCATCAAAAAGCTTTTTTATCTTTCCTATAATTTCCTTGGGTTAATTTTTAAGAAAGAAAAAAAGCCCCTGGAAGTGTGGCGTTAGTTTACAGAATTTGCAGTTCAATTCTGTTTCAAGTTTTTAAGGTTCATGTTTCTGAGACTTCTTTTTCCTGACACCTAATGGCTAGAAAAAATTATTTACTGAAACAAAGCTTCTGTAAATCATTAGAAGAACTAAAGCTCATCAAATATAATGAGGGCCTTGACAACACCAGTGGCAGCAATGTAGACCTTGTCCTCTTATGAGAAAGATCTGCTCTGAGATGCCAGGAATTTCCTCACTCTGTGCAGTGAGGTTGGGGAGAGTGGAAGTTACCCAGTGGTGCTTTTCTCTTACACTTTTCTACTGAGTACAGAACACTCTGTGTGTGTTGCATACCTTAGTAATGTACAACTTGGTGCATATGTATTTCTATTTGTGTATATTAATATCTAATTTTAGCTTTCATATTTAAGTGTACACAGAGAGAATAGCTTTTGATTTTAATTACAAATGACACTTTGACGAAGTATCATTTGTAAATCTGATGAAAAAATTACTTGCCTAGACAATCCACAAAATACTAAGTAGAAGTTAAAGATTAGGTAGCTTTTCCTGCGAGAAGCAGTCAGTGATTTCTTGGTGCAAAGCATAACAAAATTACTGACTTTCCCATGATCTTGGCTCATTTTTGTTCGATGTCAGGTGGTTGCTAGGGTTTGACAAATGATTGATTTGGTTTCAAAGAGTGCTTGAATTGCACAAAGCATTTTTCATATTAGAAAAGACATGGTCATTTTTTTTCCACAGGTTTTAAGATTTATCACCTTGCATGAGTGTTGTAAATTAGTTTGTTTGCTATTTATTTTCTCTGGATTGCTGTAATTGATGTCATTAGTTGAAGGGCAAGTTTTACAGATGGTTGGAGGGATGGCTTTTTAAGCATACTCCTTTTTGTATTTATTTATTTTTTAAACACTGCTACAGGACTGCAAGTCAGATGGGTAGATTGCTACTTCCCGTTTACTCACCCTTCCTTTGAGATGGAGATCAACTTCCAAGGAGAATGGATGGAGGTCCTGGGCTGCGGGGTCATGGAGCAACAGCTTGTTAACTCAGGTACTGAGACTCCTTTACTTCATTGACATCTCTGTTAGCAAACAATTCCAGTGCAATCAGCTTCACAGTCTGAAATGCCCCCTTCTACCCTGGTGAGCACAGACATCTCTTCCTGGCAGCCGACACAAATATTTGTCAGGTGGAATGCAGCCCTTGCATGCTGTGATTTGAGGGTAACAACTGAGCAAGTGATCTGGAGCCTGCAAACAGAAAGCTTGCCTTTTATTTTGTGCAATGAGGAGACAGACAGATGTCAGCTTTAAAAGAGAACCTGCAAATTAGGCTGTGAGGTTTTTTTTCTTTTCCAAGAGATGTCAAGCGCATTCATAGTAAGGATTTTAAAGTATCATTACAAAATAACATCCCCTATTATTTGGAATATCAAAGTGTTTCCGTACCTCTGAAGTATAGAAAGAGGAATGTGCAATCTGGTCACTGGGTAAATGGTAATTAGATTTTTGCTTTTGTTTTGTTTCCTTTCTGCTCAGGTTGGTTATTTATGAAGTCGCGAACTACATTAAGAGCAACATCATTTATTTTAATTAAAATTAATACAGAGCGATGTCAACTGACAGTCTTGCTTTCTAAAATTTATACTCAAGTATGAAAGAAGGAGAGGAGAAATTGGTGGATTTTTTTATGTCTATATGGAAAATTGTGCATGCTTGCTTTTTCATTTGCTGGAAATAGGCAATTCTTTGTAAGCATAGGATGGACTGCATGTGTTCAGACTTCTGTCATTCAGTGTCTTCCAGTACTATTTATTATGTATGGAAACCTTTTGGAATATGATCTATTTCATTCTTGCAAGTGTGCTTTCAGATAACCAAGTTAATATTCCGTTGATTTTTTTCCATTGTTTTGTTAAGCTCTTTTTGTGTGGTCTAAATTCTTCCTGTTGAAGTCCAGGTACGATACCTATGAATTACTTAATTTTGACACCAGTTCCTTGGCACAGCTTGTTTTCCTCAAAGTTTGCATGTATTTTAATGTGATAATTTTCCTTTTAAAAAGATAACCTCTTCCAGAGTTTCTCCCCAATGAATTAATGATTTATGCTAATGTTCTTTCTCAGGTTATTATCTTTATGACATGGTAAATATGATATACAGCTTCTAATCACCCTCAGAAGTAAAAGACTGCTGTGAATATTATTTCCACCAGATGTAACAGACCAATATCCAGGTTTTGTTCTTGAAAAGCTTGTATTGTTACTCAGTTCTTAAGTTTGTTTCCTTTAATGGATGCAAGAAGAGCTAAGCTGTGGCATCAAAACCATTACTGTATACGTTTGTGTGTGTGTGTGTATGTGAATGGGTGTACACGAAATACCAGTGGTTTCTACAGCATGTTATTTTTTGCAACTTTATTGTGTGTGGACTTCCATAGCACTTTCTCACCCTTGAAATTTAACATTCTTAAAGTATTAAACCACATCAAGATTTGCCAGGGGAGGTACAATCAGCCTCAGTCATTTACTAGGCAGTGGGGATGATCCAGTCTTCTGAACCATTCAGATTTTCCATGATAATGGCAGGCAAAGTTTCTGTTGTCTTGGTGTGTAGATGGGCAAATACAATTTGGTAGAGGTTTTAAGTACCATTTCCATTAACCCCAATCCTTCTACTGATTTTTTTTGACAGTCGTTTGCATTTAGGAAAGCCTCCTACAACAAATAAAATGTAATTTATTTAGTGTTATTTACTATTTTCTAACAGAGAGATATGTTACTTTAAAAGAAAACCATATGCCTTATGACAGTGTTTTTATATAATTGTTGAAAAAGTATGCACTACTGCAAAGATGCACTGACTTGTCAGAAGTGATGTTGCATGTTCCCCTAAGGCTGATGGTGCTAAACTAGAGCAAGTATTTGATATAAAGTGAACAGAGAAGATCATTTTGATAATTGATTTTTAGTAAGTATAAAATCTAGTTTATTGTACTGTTTAACTTCCCATTTTTGTGTGGTTTGTTTTTCATCTTAAACTATACCTGAATACATAATTTTTATAGGAATGCTGCATATAAATTTTGATATAAAGAAAAGTTATTTTGGTTCTGGTTAATACTGGAAAAAATGCAGAAACTTTGCAGTATAGTAGGAAGTACTCTCAGTTTTAGGTTCATGATGAGGATACAATGAAATGTTGTGGTTCAGTAGAGCTAATTTCAATTAACAGCACCCAAGGTATTTATTTCTGTACTTCAAGAGTTTGTTATCCAAGATTTCCAGAGCTGGTGTTCATTGGTAGGTGCTGAAGTTCCAAGTCTGTATGGAGTTCTAAGATTCAAACCTTTGAATGCAAGACGTTGCTTACTAGAGGCTGTGATCACATAGTGTTGCTTAGTAACTGTGGAATTGAAAGCAGTTAGTGTGTGATCCTTTGCTGATGGAAATCAATGGCAATGTTCTCAGTGCTCAGTGTTGCAGAATATGGTAGCTGGGGATGGAAGCAAGAAAATTGGACTAAAGTTTACCTCCAAACGAGACTCTAAACCAAATCATTTAAAAACAAACCAAACCCCAAATATATACTCTTCCTCTCCTCAAAGAAACACCCAAACAAACCTGCAAACTAAACAAAACAAACAAAAAATTATTCTGTAACATTTTGGTTAAGACTTCTCATGTTATTTTTGACTCCTGAGGTACAGCATAAAATAATGTAAGGCTGTCACACCAGATCCAACAGAAGTCTAGGGCATCCCTGTATTATGACATCCCAAGCCAGTGCCTAAAGATGAGTAGAATAGGCATGGTTATGTTACATTTGTTTTCAGTAGTCATTGTGAAATTTTCTTCCATTCAGTTGTCGAGATGTTTTTTGAGTCCCAGTAAACCTTTACTCCCTGCAGCATCTTGCAGCAAGAAATTGCATGAGGAATCACTTCTTTTTTGTTCTGACCAACAACTTACAGTTAGAGCTCTCATATCACTGTGAAGAGTCAGTGACTATCTGTTTCTTTTTCCTTGTTTAAGCCACTCAGTATTTGTTTAGATCTCAGTTGTCACTGAGATCAACAACTGCCTCAGTCGTCTTTCCAAGACAAAGGGCTTCCTATATGGGAGCCTATCCATATGTTCTGATAGTCATGATCACTCCTGCCTGCATCTTCTCCAGGCTTCTTTTTTCCTTTTCTGTTAATTCTTAATATTCATTTTGCTGTATTGATCTTTAATGAGCCTTGAATTGAAGAAGGAGGTGAGGTTTTGATGTGATGACTGCCATAGGTGATGGCCTTTGGTTGCTGGCTGGTGGTTGAAGCATCCTGGCACACAGCCACCCATTCAGTTTTGGGTGGCAGCTCAGGTTGAGGTCTCATCTCCTAAAATTCTGAATCGTGAAAACAGCCATACTTTGGCTACCAGTGAAGAGGAATTGTTAAAAGTTTCCTGCTCTATGTAGATTTTTCTGTCTTCCACATCAGAGAAAGCAACACTAATATTTACAGTCTTAAAAAAACAATTTTATTTTATAAATATAATCCATTTAAAATTTTTGCTTGTCAGCTTGAAAGGAGCAGGGATTGGTGTAGGGGTTTGAAAGAGGAAATGTCAGCTTTTCAGCTTGAATAGTAGATGTCATGGCATTAGCAAGGAAATGAGCAGGCACTGGGCTTTCAAAATAAGGCTATGGAGAGAGCTATTTGTCAACAGCTTACCCACAATTACAGTTTTAAAAGTTGCTGGGTAGCCCTGGTCTTCTGATTGTACGTAATATCCTGAATTTATAGCAAAGGCAGTTTTCCTAATTTTTCTTAGTTTTGTGAGTACTTCTGATGAAGAAAGGATTGCTAACCTTGTCTAAATATCTTCATGAATACTATTAAACACAACAAAAGGAGTTTGTCATAACTTTTGAAAATCACTGCTTCTGTTTTAAAAGGTTATTTATTTATTATTTTAAAAGCTTATTTATGATGAAATTTGATTATTGAAATATAAATCTGTCCCATTTTTAGTTCCTTTTAATATATTAGAGACTTGCGGGACTTATTTCCAAAATTTAAATAGTACTTGGCCCAGGGCTGCCACCTTCAGCCAAATACCAGTCTTAACATGTAGAACTTGTTTGGCTTCAATGCTTTAGTAAATAAATCTTTCTTTGCTCATTTATCGAAGATCATCAAAATTGCTCTCTGAGGGGAAGTAACGACTTTTAAGTTCTTAACTTGTCCACTCCTTTTTGGTTTTGGAATAGGATTATGAATTTGGACAGTTCTCCATGGGCAGCAGGTTAGTAGTTAACAGTAAAAATATATCAATGTTACCTTGCAGACACAGGACTTGGTTTGTGTTTTTTTTTTAAATTTATAAACATGTTCTTAAATCAAATATTAGTTATGGGTGAGTTAGGTTCATATATCAAGCAGCAGGGGATGTCTTGGAAAAGGGGAAATTTAATATCTTTCATTTAGCTTTTTTTTTTTTCCCCTGCTCAGCTCTTGCCTGGTAAATTACATTAAAATGTTGGAGCAGATGGTGCATGTGGCTTCACTAGTATGCCGACCCATGTTCTGTCTCTGCTAACAGCTCTCTGCGGGGACCTGGAAATAGTTAATGCTCTGTGTGTCTGTATGGATATGGTGTATAAGGGTAAATATAATGCATTTAAAACACATTCCTGAGACTCTTCAAGGTGAAATTAAAGTTACAGAGGTATTCGTGTATCGAGCATCTGGGGCCTCCCCAGAACATGAGGTAAAACTGTTGGATGGGCTGGTTCTTCCCACAGGAACATCCAAAGTGTTTTAAGTCTGTTGCATAAGTGTCACAGCTCCCCATCACACATCTCCCAGAGGTCATTTTAGGTCACTGTCTGTCTCCTGTGCAAGCACCTGGAGACTCCCAGCCTTTCCTGTGCTTATTCTCCTGGTGCCATTAGGAGATAGGGAAGTGTTTATGGGCTGGAACTGAGGGGCACAGGAGGCTGGTATGCATGCACACATGCACACTGCAGACAAAGAGTTTAGCTGCTTTAGTTAAAGACAGCTTTCCTGCTTATATACTCAAGAGAGAAATAAAGTCTTCCAGCGTGTTTTGAATGTATGGAACTTTTTGCATCAATCTCCTGGGCAGCTTCTTTCTGTGTCTGGCTGCAGGGGGAGCAGAGTCTCTGAATTTAGGCAGGTACCTGAAGGTTAAGTGAATTTCCCACAAAGATACAATGAAACAAAATTATTGGGAAATTAGGAAGCATCTGAGTTTTACTGAGTTCCAACGGTCTCAGAAGTTGCCTGTTGAAGTAATCAGACTTGAATCCAAGCTCTGTGTCTCAGCTCCTGGGTCACCTTTGTCTCCATCCATCCTAGAGATTTACATTTGCACATACATACATATGTGTGTGTATGTGTAAAAACAAATACAGAATGAGACAAGTAAATCAATGACCCAGTAAATACAGAGTGAGACACACTTTGCTTATTTTAATTTTCTTGTGTGGGTGTCCACATGCACACACACACACACAGTAATTGATAAAAACTGATTGTCACATCTAGCTAAGTTGAGGGACCTTCTGTTGAGCTGGCGCCACTGAAATTTCTCTTTGCTCAGTCAAACATGGAACTAGTGTGGAGTTGTGGGCTTTTAGAGAAAGATGTGATTTAATTTTTGTCTGTGTTCTTCAGTATTTTATACAGATACTCACATGGACTCTTAGGACTTTGGAGGTTCAAGTTTCTAAAGAGCGTGTATTTTAAAATTGAGATGACAGTTCTATGGAAAAGCTATTTCTTCTAACTCCTTTCTATCCACTTAAAGAAGAAATTGGAGAGAGAATTTGCTTCCTGCGTTTGGATGAAGATTGCCTTTGGGTTTGATTTTAATTTGGTTTCTTTTGAACTGACTGTGAGGAAGTCTTAGTCTTGCCTTGATAAGTAAGCCAAAATGCAGGAATTGTGAGAGCATCACAGAGTGGTGATGCTCTCGTCAATCACAGGGTGCATTGTTTTATTTGCTATTTGTTTCTCTTGTTCCATTACCTATGGCTACACCACCAGGTCTGATGTATGTGTTGTGTTATATAGTTAAACCTTTCCTCTCCTCTTCCCTTTTCCTTGTCAAGGTAATTTGCCTGTTGTTTTCTATTTCATTTACAGCTCTTTTTTAAAACTATTTTTTCATCAAATTTTTCATGCAGAAGGAACCTATAAAATTTTTGAAATGTTGCTTTTTCTGATTTTATTACCGTGGACAGATTCATTAGCCATGTTGAAGTTGGAGTTCTTCAAAAGAATTAATATAAAGTTGCTTCCAATCTGTAGTGTTTGTATATGTTGAACAAATACAGTATGCATTTAATGACAGTTCTATTATACTTATTTCTGGGAAATGTGTTATTTATTTACAGGGGTATCTTGTAGGAGAATAAGTATAGGATTGAATCTTGGAAGTAAGTAGTTATTATAGAACTTGGATGGCCGTTTGTGGCTCTGTATGATTTTTCCAGCTTAGCGCTAAGTGTGGTAATATAAGTAGATTTAGAGGGTAATTTCTCTTTCATGTTGCAAGACTACATTTTTAGTTGGAATATAAATTCCTTGTCTTTGTAATTTAGGAAAGTACTTTGTCTTCATGCTTCATTTTCTCCTGAATAAAAGTAAAATATACGTGTAAAAGGGTTAACTCAATCTAACACAAATTCTGAAACCAGCAAGAGTGGTTATTTGACTGACTGGTACGTCTTTCCATTAAGTGAATGAAAGCTCTCCCCAGCACATGTGATGCTGATTTTACTGCATTTGGAATCTAGAAAATAAAGAAAGAGATGTGCAGTTGCATCTCCAAAGTTTCTGATGCCTTTGAAGCAGTTTGCCCA
This sequence comes from Calyptomena viridis, assembly GCA_013390005.1. NCBI lineage: Eukaryota > Metazoa > Chordata > Aves > Passeriformes > Eurylaimidae > Calyptomena > Calyptomena viridis. The sequence continues at coordinate 61,158 of WEIV01014161.1, read as the reverse complement.
TGTGTATGTATTGCTTCTCCTTTCCTGAAGTTTTTTTAATCAAAAGTAAATTAAAGGTTTAGTAATTCACTATGATTTTTCTCCTTGGGATGCAGCAGGAGGACTGGAGCACTACACACAAGAGAAGGCTAAATAATGATGAATGTAGTTTATTAAGCAGCTCCCAAGTAAAAGAAAGTGCTACTCTCAAAAACCTTGAAGAGCACCAATTTATAGCACAGAGAAGGTGTTTCCCTTGGCTTTATTTATGCAAATGAAAATACAGCTAAATAATACTATTGAATTACTACACTGTTATGTGATGAATGCTGAATGTTTTTAATCAGCCAGCAGTTGGTTCAATGAGCCTAATATAATTCCTCATCAGCCTGGGATACCCTGCGGGTGTTTTTGTTGCATTGCAATATTCATTTTTGCTGTTCCCAGAACATTTATCAGGATTACCCAACTGAGGCTGGAGAAGAGATTTTACAGGCACATCTCTAACTGTTCCTGACTCTGCTACACAAAGCTCAGTTGAGACAGTTTCAGTTCAGCTGAGATTAGATAAAGCATTTTGAGAAGTATTTTTCTTCACTAGATCGCAAATGCAAACTTGATTTCTCATTTCTGCAGGACGAGGTTTTAGGATGTTTGTGTCGTGCCTCATTTCTTGTCTTTGAGATTCACAGTTAGTGAGAGGAACAGGTGAACGCAGCTCTCCTGCTGGTGGTCAGCCTTCTGAACTCCATGCCATTTATCAGAGTGTTTCCAGAGTGTCTTTAGAGGGCAAGAGGTGGGGAAGGGAAAACCCGAGGATGTTTTGGATGGCCGGAGAGCGGCAGCTTTCTGGTGATGACAGCCTGCTTGTGGCAGCAGTTCAGGCTAAGCCAGTGGCACCAGCCCCTCATGGCTCCTTTCAGCTGGAGACTGAGGAGGCTGGATTGCCCAGCTGTGCATGTGCCAGTGCCTACGGATCCCCTGCTGACCGTGCATGAGCCTTAGCTGGGGGCCGCTGTGTGAATTGCATGTAAGCAAACAACAGAACAGCTCAAGGGCCACCACTTCTCTGTCATTACTGCCTGCCACCAGAATAACCTTTCATGTTGTTATAAACTCTGGCTTTGTAAAACTGTATAACTCAGACCTGCTGGTGCCATTTTGGCTTGTATTACAAAGAGTAACTTACCCTCAGTTTTGCCTGCGCTTCATCTTCGGGATACACCGATTTACTTTCCTGTTGAACATTCATAAACAGGTAGTGTCTACAAGCAGCATATAGGATAAAACCTATAAGACATGAATAAAAAGGTATTCAGAAGGAGGTGATAATGCTGTGAAGGATAAACATTTTTCCAGAAGGAAGGAAAGAATCTAGATCAGATTTGGCACGTCCATGCTGCTGGAAGGCAACTGCAGCACAGCTATGGAGAGGAGACAGCCCATTCCAGGCAGTGTACCAGCTAGTTTTGAGCAGGATTTGCTGCTTTACCTGAAACGAACCAGGGAAAAATGCCAGCCTTTATCAGCATTTTCCCCCATGTAAATAAAAGTGACAGATTACTAATAGATATTAAAGCAATGTCTACTTTTTCTTGAACAGAATGGATGCCATAAATTATGTATTCTGATGACTATGCAGTGACCATCAGTAATAGTTTGATGCTAAATGCTGTGGCAAAGTCCCAGGAAACTTTTGTATGTAACAATAAATGGAATTTGTGAGGTAATTGTGGAAGTCATCTTATGCCTATTTTCTTTTTGACCAAATGGAGAGTGGAGGTGGTAAAGTGCCTGTTTGTTTTCTTGCTTTTGAGGACACTGGAATTATTTGAAAACTTCAGCTGAATATTTGGAAGTCTAGGCAAGTCCTATATTCTCTGGATCAAAATGTTGGCTGTATAAAAATAAACAAATAAATCAATCAATCCCAATAAAAAACACATGAGCTGCTGGCTACTGTTTTAGAGCTGTTCAGCTCCTCACCCTGCAATAACTTTTATTTCCTCTTTATCTTAAAATTGTGAGGAAACAGGAAAAGGTAGCAAAAGAATGTGTTTTCCAGCCCTGAAGTTTGTGTCACTCATTCAAAATACCAGTTTTCTTTATGCTAATGACAGAGATTGTCACTGATATAGTAATTCAGAGCTTGTTCTGTTAAAAAAAAAAATTAAGTGGATTTACTGAGTTTCTCTTAGAAGAGTGATTGACATAAAATAGCAATGGGGATTATAACAGAAGAAAAGTTAGTAGGATTTATTTAAATAAGGCAAGAGACTCCAGCTAGGACTTTGTACTGGTTGAAAAGTATTTAGCTAATGAATTATTCCAAAAGAAAAAATACACTGAGAAGGATCCTTTTCTCATATTAGTTCAGACTTGATTAGCACATTTCAAAAGTGACAATCAAAGAGATACTCCTGACTTACAATACTACTGTGTGGAGCACAGCAGCAACTATAATTGCCAGGATATCTCTGCTACTGTGTTAGAACCCTTTGTATCACAATCAAGACAGAAGCGGCATTAATCACTTTTACAAGTGCTGAATTATTTTCTAGTCTTTATTCAATAAAGCTGATGATCTTAAAAGGAAGACTGTATTCTACCTGTATTGCCACTTGCTGATGCTCTTTTTATTTATTTAATAAGAGGTGACAGTTCATCTTTTACAGGAGAGTTTATTTTCTCTAGGGTGCTCTGCTTGCATGATTGTCCTGTGCCTCTCTTGTGGTTATTTATTTATTTGTCTGGTTCCTCGAAGCCTGAAGTTGGGAGGAGATTTATTATCTTAACTGGGTTGCAGGTCTTGCACATCATAGGTGCATGAGCAGTAGGAACCAAGAAAATGGTAATTTACTAGAGCCACTTCAGAACAGGAAGCTGGAGCTCACTTAAGCCATCTGAAGATGCACTTAATTGTACAGTAGTTTTAAAGAAAAGTTGTTGTGCCTACATTGCTCTCAGCTTTCATACATTACTAGGGAAGTGATGCAGATTTCCCATGTTCTGCATTTGGCTGATTGGAGGAGCTGTAAGAAACGTTAGAAAAAATGTTATATTAGCCTCTGTGGATTTCCTAAGTTGTTCTGTGCCATGTATGTAGTTTTATAGTAGTACCCAGGTGATGAGAGTGATGCACTGGTGAGTTTCTGGGTTTCCTTAAATGTGACCCTATGAGCTGCTGTCCTAGTGAGACAAGGAACAAGTTGCTCTTTTATTTTGGCAGCATTTGATGCTGAGCGGTCTGGTTTCTAGCTCAAAAAAAGTATAATTTGTGCTGTTCCTGTTTCTATGCAGGTAGTCAGTACAAAATGATCTTAGTAGAAAGATAATTTCTTGTACAACCTGGGGTGGAGAGTAAGGAGCAATCAATATGATATGACTGTAAGTCAGTGAATAGAAAATAGTGAATTTTGTGGTGCCCCATCAGTAGTTCTATATTTGTCATCTTTGTGGCTGTCACAGTAGCACTAAGCCTTAAAAACAGGAGAGGGAGAGTACAGGAGTGTGCAAGATCATCAATGTTCACATACATATGACTGGTGACTGATATTATTGTTACATTCCACACCTTTCGTAAACACTGGTGTTGCCCTGGAGTTTCTACCAGATACTTTTAAGCAAATAGCATTTAAAACCAAGAGGGAATGGGATTAGAAGATGAGATAGATGGAAATTTAGGAGCAGTTCCGGAAGCAGTGCAGTCAGTCATTTGCTATAGACCTCTTTGGGTGCTCTGATGTTGATCAGAGAATGATCTCACATTCTTGCCTCTTCTTCATGGATCAATAATTAGATCAGAAATTTTTGACAACCATCAGAGGCGTCTCCCCTTCCAGTGTTCTTAATTAAATTGACTATCAGGTTTTTCAGAGGAAGGGAAGGAACAACAGACACTTAAAATAGGCATGCTTAGAGCTTGAAATCATGATGGCATTGGTTTTGTAGACTAAATTAATACAATACTTACAATTAATACAATACAATACAATACTTAGAAGTAGAAACATGGGTGCAATCATAAAAAAAGCGCATCCTTTCTTCACTTGTTTTCAGCAGACAGCCTCTTGTCTTCTTTCCACAACACTGCAGGTGTGATACTCAGCAGTAAGAGAAATTATTAATTCTTTCCTTGAAAGACTCAATTTTGAAAAAGCTACTGTTCCCCTACAGTGGCCTTCTTGCTGCCTTATGATACTCTGCAGGAAGAGAAAATCAGCAGCTCTTTCCTTGAAAGGCTCAAATTTGAAAAGCTAGAGTTCCCCTACAGTGACCTTTTTGCTGCTTTACTCCTCTCTCCCTTTAATTATCTCTGTTCTCATGGAGCTTGAAGGAAAATGCATACACCTTAAGTTTGGGAAAAGCTCTGTGAAGGTACAATTCACAGGTGGAGTTTAAGGAAGGTGAACTAAGGGACACTGAATCTGTAATTTCTTTTATGTGTTCCACATGTTTGTGCAACACAGAGCTGGAAGGGCCTTCCCAGGCTCCCTGGAGACACCCAAAAAGCTTCGTAGTAGAAGGGAGTAGTCACAGCAAGTACACTGGCAGCTGAAGGACAGCACAAAGATGATTTTCAAACCATAGCTGAGGAAACTGTGTCAAGGAATACAGCAGGGGAGATGCCTGCATCAGCTCTATTCTCCACTACCTGTGGAAGTCTTGTGCAAGACACTGAATTTGGAGGGCTAGGGTTCGTTCCAGGCATTAATTTACTCCTGGTTCTGGGCTTATGCCTTGAATAGGAAAGGTATTTGACAGGTGATTGAAGGCCTCTGTTGATGGCCTGCAAACTGGTCCATTGACTTTGATTTTCTTGCTCAACTCCCAGCCTGTTCTTGTAGAATGACAATTTTAGTTCGATTAATCAATTGTACAGACATGCTTGCCATATCTGTAGGGAGAGGAAGTGGAAACTGAAGCCTTCCTCTGGGATAGGTGAAGACCATGATGAGGAGTCATTGTGAGGCTAAGGTGAGATTGGAATGAAATGCTGTATTAGGAATAAGTATGAGAAGTTGAGCACTGGTGAAAATGGGGAATAAAAAAGATGTAGTAGCTGTTTCTTTACAGCTGAAGCGTAAGACACAGTAGCAGCTGTAACTGGAACAGAGAAAAGCTCTGAGGAAACACAGTCTTCTTTTTATTTTTATTTGGGTGGGTTTTTTCAAAATCAAATTTAGAGGGATTGGTTTTATTCTTTTAAGGATATGTCAACTGGAAAACCTTAAGCTAAAGTTGTCAAGTCTGGTGGCTTGAAAGGGGTATGTTTTCCCAAGATCTTGCATTATCTCTTATCCTTGTTAGACTTCAATCTTCCTGCAGTGAAGTTCTACCTTACTGAAAACTCCTCACTTACTGTTGGTCATGGTGCAAATACCTTTAGGACATGATGCTCTGGTACCAATCCAGACTTGGAACACATGTAGGTGTCACAGGCTTGAGGCAGCATTAATATGTAGGTATGCTATCAGTGTGTCTTCTGCAGCTGGTGAAGTGCATCCGTCTGAAACCTCTTTTTGATGAACTTGTGTTTTTTGTGGTGATTGGTTGTTTTGTTGGGAGTTTGTTTGCTCTTTAAGGCATGTGAAGAAAACATAATGGAGAGGAGCACTGCCTCTGGCTGTCCTTGGTGACAGAAATGTGGCCAATCTGTGTTGTCCTGCTTAGATGCCCTCTCCTGTATAATAATAAAAATGGTGCTGTGTAGCAATTTTCAGCAGCATGTCTTAATAGTTTCTATAAAAATTATATTATTAGGCATGTCTTACAGAAGAGGAAAGTGTGACACAACTCAGCATCCCATGTCACCTTACCACCCACAGAGAGAAACTGGCCCTCTTTGGTTGTTTGTCCTCAGTAAGGGCAACGTTATTGCTACCTTGTCACCTTCCTCTTGGAAAGTAATTCTTTGCCATCATGTGTTTCTTTTTCCCTGCTTTTTCAGTACAACATCCTTTTCTGAACATTTCAATTAATTCTAAATATTGATCTCTGGCTCAGAAAGTTTGCTAGCACTGGGCTTTTTTGTTTTTCTTTTTACCTGAGAAGCTCTGAACTGGAGGAAGCAAAACAAACATTGAGTAAAGTACGTTCCAGTGTTATGAGAAAACTATGTGAGATTCATAAGATTTTTTTTAATATCCACATATTTTATTTTTGCAAGAGTTGTTTTCCTTTCCCATAACGTGTGATTGGCTTGGTACACTTGAACTGATGCATTAGAAAAAGCTTGGAGAACCTTCTAAAAATGCATGTTGACAATTTATCTGGAATTCAATCGTACTCAAATTCACATGTTATATTACAGTTTCATATGATTAGATGCTGTCAGACTAGGCAAGATTAAAATGTACATGGGGTTATCAGTCCTTGTGTGTCAAGTTGACCACTGACTTACCTGGGTTATAGCTGCTGAAACATCACCTGTAGTCATGTTAGTACGTAATTACAACTTCTGATCTCTGTAGCTGGCAAAATGCCAAAACAGCCAGATTCTTAGATCTGATCTTATTGTAGAAGACTGCAATATGTGATAAAATTGCTAGCTTTTCAAATCAGCGCTCAAACATTCTAAATGTATTTGTAGTCTTGGTTTCATCTGCAGAATGGTATGCAATTTCATGTAGTGATATGCCATTTGTCTCTGTCCTAGTGATTAGTAATCATGTACATGAAGTATGTAGCACTTTTTCTGCACTGAATAAGATTACAGGCATGCTTACAGCTAAAAATTGGTTTATTTGATTTTGTGTTTGCTTCCTGCACAAAACTTGCATAGTTAACTGCATGGAAAGAATGATATTTATATTAAAACTATTCAATAGCATTTTCTTGAACTTAACATCTCTGTTGCATTTACTGTCTTCTTCAGTTTACTTGTGTATGAAATAGAGATAGTAACCTATTGACTTTCCACTGCTGTTTCAGGTTTGATTAGGAGTTACCAAATGCTGTCATAGCTACTGACAGAAGTCAGTCAGCAAGTGCAAAGTAGCCTGGACAGTCAGCAAGTGTAGTCAGTAAACCTAGTTCTAGCTGATAGAACTAGAGTGGCCTTGGATTTGATTGAGGAGTAGGCAACCCATGGCATGGATGCTGGTGGTAACTTGTAAGCAGGTGCTGAATGGTGTGCTGTAGGCCTGGCATAATACTGGAATAATGGACTTTGGAGGGACGTGCAGCCTCTGGCTCCTTGGGAAATGCAAAACTGAGCAGGTCATAGGAAGAGCTGTCTGGTGTAGAAGCGAGATGTTAATGAAAGGCTTACTGACAGCATCTTGTCTCTCTGAAGGGTAGCATCATCTACTCAGAATGTATAGGTAGGTACCAGCATGCTCACTTTGGGATGGAAAATTACAAGCTGTCCTTCAGTGGACAGCTTTGCTTAGTCCAGGTATTGATGATAGCTGATAGAGCTTTTCCTCCAGTGAAAAGGGTTCCTAGATGCTGTGCTTCCAGAGGCAGAGAACCTGTGCTGTGGGGCTGTGAGGTTTTGTTGTTAATGCTGTTAGTCAGTGCAAGGAGCCCCCCCCCAAGGGATTACTGTTATTTAGCATGTACTCAGCAAATAAAAAGTACAAAAGAATCCTCACTGCAGAGCTCACAAAAACTGGCACTGACCTGGCAATTAATGAGCAAACAAACTATTAAGTTTAGGAAAAACTGATGTAAGTTGTCACCTTGGGCTTCCTAAATAAGGTAGCAGCCTTCTGAATGTTACTGGTCACAGTGCTGTCAGTCAAACTGCTCAGAATAATGCCCTGCTTCAGTGTTATCCAAGGTCTGCACTGCAGCCACACACAGGAGACCTTTGCTGGGCATTAATTTACTAGTAAAATTTTATATTATTCTTTTTACTGACTTGAATATAAGGATATATGCTGACAAGGCTCATGCTGACCGGTTCTGCTTTGGCTCTCTGATGAAAATTTAGGACCGTTGTCTGCCGTGCAAACTCATTTTGAGAAGTATCCAGCTTGAACAGTTCCAGAATCCATTTGTCATTGTTGCTTAGAAGAATTTGATGGTTTGGATGCATTTTCAATCACTGCTTACAGTACTGTAATGTTTTCACAGCACTTGGCTTGGCAGCTGTGATCCTTTGCTGCATAGGTGATTTTTCTGTGTGGTTTTTTGTTGTTGTTTTGGTTTGGGGTTTTCATTTGTTTGTTTTTCTGCCTAAAACACTCTCTGCTTGCAGCAGCGGTGACTTGAGCTCATCAAGGTAAAAAGACAGCATTTTTATTGCTGCTGCAAATCATTCTGCACTGAGTGCTTATAGGTACCTAGCAATACAGCAGCCTCAAAGCCAACAACAGCGGTTGCAAAGACTCTGTGGGGGCAAAGTGAGACTAGTGTCTATTTCTATCCCCTCTGGTGTGAACTGCTCGGAGCAGAGAAAACCCCCTCTGTCCTCCCCAGCACGTCAAAATCCGGCAGCTAGCTGCTAATTGCCTTTGCAGTGATTCACATGCCATCTGCCATTGCTGGGATCTTTTGTCATCTGTGGTGGGCTATAGGCGGTTCCATAAACTTCATGTGGTTCTTCTGTCAGTGACACTGACTCAATGCAGCAATTCTTGAACTAATAGCAGCGACGCTGCTACGTGCAGAAATTAATTAAGAAACTATTTACATGTTGTCACCTTTGGCTTTGAGAGGACAGTGTTCTCTGGGATTGGGGGGGGGAGGAACCAAGAAAAAATTATTTCAGCTGTGTGCCACCAAGTGTTCTCCTGCCCTCGCAGAAAGCAACTCATGGGTGGTGGGAGAAAGATGTCAAAAATAATAAAAAGTGCACAGGGTTGTGATGTATTTGTGTATCACGCTGCATCTGCAACCCAGGGACGAGCAGAGGAGAGCATGACCTGCCCATGCAGTGGCTGGGGAGGCGGCGGACACCCTCCTTCCCCTTCGCCCGGGCAGGGAGCAGGGACGGCGCTGGTCCTGTCGCAACTTACGTAACGGTTGCATAAGTTCTGTGACTGTCAGAAACTTGCGGGAAGGACAGGATTTTCCCCTCCCTTTGCTTGCTTACGGCTTGAATCAGAAGCTAAGTTTAAGATGCTGTTGTTTACTCCCCTGTGTAGCTGGGGATTCTCTCTCCCCCGCTCCGAGAGAGCAGGGGGGCTCCTGCTTTTGTTTAATCCTGCTTTATTTTGCTTTTAGTTCTTATTTTTCTTCTTATTTTTTTCTTTTTTTTCCTCCTTTTGCCTGCTTTTACATTTCGATAGTCAGTATTGCTACCACAGCTTTCAATAATTAAATGTTCTATCACGGTTTTCTAAAGACACCTGGGTGATTGCTGAAATGCCACCTTGTTTTAAAGTGGTCTCTTCAAGGCAGAGATACTAGAGAATCTCATCTGGTTTTTTTTCCTTCCCCCATTCAAGCCTTCTTTGAGGATGCTGATATGCATCATCTGTAAGTGTGACATCCCATGCGCATAAACCAGCTTAATATGTTAATGCTTTAGGAAACGAGATGGTAAGGGAGGG